>PVJX010021765.1:0-31455 GCA_004027295.1 Dolichotis patagonum | reverse complement strand
CCTTCTCTGGGGGATGGCTGAGAGTGTGGCATACTTTTGGCGGCCCAAAGGAGAGAGACCCTAGTGCATTGGGACCTGTACCGTGCGGTTGACTTGAGGTGCCTAGAGAACAAGGAACTCCTCCCCTTTCTGGGGGGTGGCAGAGTGTGGCAGACTTTTGGCGGCCCGAAGGAGAGAGACCCTGGCGCATCAGGACCTGTGCTGTGTGGTTGACTTGGGGTGCCAGGAGAACAAGGAACTCCTCCCCTCTCTGGGGCGCGGCTGTGATCCTGCCGGCTTGTGGGCTGAGAATCAGACATCTCATGTGGTCCTGTACCCTATCCTGTGTCCTCCCTCCCTCTCCCCACTGCTTAGTAAGTGGGAGCCAGTAAATTACGCATCTTGTGAAAAGATTGGCTATGTTATTTAGTATGAGCTTCCCATATGTAAAGATAGGGACAACCATTTTGAAGAAAACAAGAGACAATATGACAGACAGTGAAGATCTCTGGTTGTCTAGCTTTGAAATTTATGCTTTCTTATGTCCCGTTTCTGTTCTGTTGTGTTTAATTTTACTCCCTTTTAAAATAAAATTTTAAAAAAATATGCATTAAAGCAACTGTGGAGGATATCCTTCTGTCTTGTTTTTGAAATCCAATGTTTTGTTCCATTTAACTGTTTTGTTTTATACCTGTATCTGGTAACCTGAGCAACTATTCTGAAGATAACAATATACAATATAACCACCACTACTGGATTCCTAGCATCTTGTTTTGAAAGCCTATATAGCTATTATTGTTCTTTGTTGTTGTCATTTTGCTTTTGTTGCTGTTGTTTATGTTTGCTTCATTTTTTGTTTGCTTTTTAATTTTTCCATTATTTCATTTTTCTCTTTAAATAAAAAATTAATTTTTTGAAAAAGTATTTGCTCATGAAGCTCAAGGAATGTGCAGCAGTCAGAAAAAAGTCTCTATGTTATTGTACCTTGCAATCTACGTTACCTGAAAAGGTGGGTTATACTGAGTGACTTCCACAGTAACTGCATCTGACATCTGGCAGCCATTATCTTCTACTGTTATCAGAGAGTAATAGACGAGGCAAGGACTATCTGCTGGATGCCATGCTGCTGCCAAAATCAGAAGCCCATCGCTAGTCAAGAAAAAAGAAAAGTCTAAGCCTTCTCCTTTTCAGAGCACAGATGAATTCTTTGGAATGCCTGCATTGCATTCTCTGTAGCATAAATGCTGCCTACTGTCACAGGCGACACTGGAAAGCCGAGACCCAGGACAGCATTCCTGAGTGCCTATTACCCATCCTCAATCTGCCTCCAAATCTGAAAAATAAGGCCCACAGTGGTCAACATCTGAGCAGCAGCCTTGTTTCCAAATCTGATAAAGATAAATGAAATCAGACAAATTGCATCTAATCAAAATGCTTGCAGAAGTAAATGAAAACTATTATTTTACTTCTTTAGTAGCTTCTGTAAAGTTTTCAGTCTGTAGGAAGGAGCATACTAACAATCCCAACAGCCCAGGAAAACCACAAGAGAAATGATGACCCCCTAACCCACGGGTATGCAACACTTGTTCCACTGTGGCAAAAGCAAAGTGGGAGCCACTCGTCACACTGGACTCATTATGAGCATCCTCATGGTAGCTAGGTTATAAACGGTTTTTTAATTCCATGTGACCTTTATCGGGATAATCAACTTTATCAAACTGACCTAACACACCACTTGTAGCACTGTTTCTAAAAAGAAACTCACTCTAAGAATGAACATTAGTTGTAACTTGCACTACAAAGATAAAACCTCACCCACTTTTCCTCTGCCCAGCTTAGCCACAAACTACAGGCTTTTGGTTAGCAACAGAAAGGGCAGCTGAGATGAGTGCCTGCTGTCTCCATGGGAAGGAGACAGACCTTAGCTCAGGCACCCACGGGGCTAAAAGTCTCAGTGCTGCCTGAAGACAATGTGAAGAACAGCTGCTTGGCTCCAACAGGAATATAATTAAGAAAAGAACACACCAGTCAAGGCTAAGAGCCATCTCCATTTGCCAAGTGAACTAGCATGGCTAGATAAAGAAGAGCCAGGCCACTGGCTTAACAATATGAAAAGACTGGCACTAGATGAGCAGCCAGTAAGACTGCTCATCATTTTACTATAGATACCAACTTATTTTCTAAATTGGTATCTAATCTCACCTCTTTAGGACAAATTAATTGCTTACCAGTTTTGCTTCAAGTCCAAATACTGAATTTTGACCCCTTCTTTAATAACTTCATAGTTACTTTCAGATCCCTAAATGGAAATATAAAAAAGTGAGCTCCAGAGCATAAGAAATCTTTCTCCCCACCTTTGTATCCCCAGCACTTGAAGAAGTGCTGCATCTATGGTGGCTCCAGCATATTTGGAGGAGAAAAGTATACATGACAGAAAACCGTTAAGCAAGCAAATCAGTGAGTTTCACTAGAGGTAGGACTAAGCATCCCACTTCTGCTCTGTGATGGCTGTGCACTAAGTTTATCCATTTAAATACACTGAAATAAACAAGGAACAAGCACTGTACAACCAAGAGCACAAATCAGAAATGAAAGTTGCTGGTCCTCACCCAAATAGCATCGGTGATATTTTCCTTTAAAACTCTGTTTAAATCCCAACTGTATGTTAGCTTTTCCGAGGAATCATCCAATTCCCATCTATTGACATTTGAGCTTGTCAGGCTGTAAAAGCTTGACCTTCTTCTGTCCCAGAGAACACCTGCAAGCTGATGGTGAGAGAAGAATGCACAAGGAGAGTCAGGGCCCTACATCTGGGTCACTAAAGAAAGCAATGACAGAAAGAGATCAGAAGCAAAACAATCTTTACAATGTTAGACCACAGGAGAGAAATAGGACTGTGATACATTTGTTTTTAGACATGTTAAATTTTAGGTTTTAGGAAAACTGAAGAAGCAGGTGACAATGGCTGCCTGAAGTAAAGAAACAGCCCAGTGACAAGATCTATATTTCAGATGCAGAGAGGTTGAGTATGAACCCCCCTCTTCCACTTAGCACCATGGCAAGGTTGCTTCCCCAGTGGTAAACTACAGAGAAAGTGTCTGCTTCACAGCTGCCACAGTGGTTATACAAGACAATAGACACAGAGCACTTGGCAGAACAGACACTCCATAAAGTACCAGGTCCCATCATCCTCCCTGCTCTCAGCTGAGCATAAGCAGTATCAGTCACCAGGTCCAGATGTGCCATTCACAGAGACAAGTAGAGGCAAGAGAGAAGATACACTGCAAGTCAAGTCTACAAAGCCAAACAGATCCTTAATAAACACATTTTAGATTTTGCATTATGGTTTTAATTCAGATGGATGCAATAACAACCTCATAGGAAACTATCAACTTACTGATTTCACTAAGAAATAAGCTTGTAAAACAAGTATTTTATAAACTTACTGTGAGATCACTACTAGGAGACAAAATTCCGAAAAGGGAAGAAACCCTTCGACCAATTCCTGACAGCATCCCTTGCCCCTGTGGCAAGACATGCTGATGAATCTTTCCAGAGCTTTCAGGTATCAATCGAATTAGCTGACTTCCTGCAGAGGCCAAGATAAAACTTCCTCCCTATGGACAAACATTGTGAGATTAGTTAAGTACCTAACACTAAGACAAAGAGAAATAACAAGAAATGCTTTCTTTGTTACAGAGAAAAACCATTTCCACCTTAAATCTAAAAGAATAGGAAAAAAAGGCACAATGTTATTTTATTAAAACAGGCCAGGCATGGTGGCACACATCCATAATCCTAGCACTTGAGAGGCTGAGGTAGGAGGATCACTGTGAGTTTGAAGCCAGCCTGGGCTACATAGTTCAAGGTCAGCCTGAACCACTCAGTGAGAACCTGTCTCAAAACAAAACAAAACAAAACAAAACAAAACAAAAACTGGCAAGTGCAAGGTCCTGAGTTCAATTCCTGATACCATAATAATAAAGGGCCAGGGATACAGCTCAGTGGCATAGCACCTACCTGGCAAGCGTGGGATCATGAATTCAATTCCCAGTACCAAATAAATAAATAAACAGAATAATAATAAAATAATTTACAATCTATTTAACTCAGCATTATTAATTCTACATTGAAAAAATCTTGCAACTGAAGTTTTTTTTTTAAATTCTGATTTTTAAATTGAAGTTCACCATATTGCATGTTCAACAAATCAAGTATCATATATTAATTTTTTGGTAAACCTGAGCAGTAGACACAGCGCTCATTTGTGCAGTGTCTAAGTTTCTTAGCTACTCCCATAAAATGTTTCTAAAACAAGTGAGCAGCACTTGTTACTGCCCAGACATCCTGCAGCCCCATGCAAGGGGCCTCCCTTTGTCTAGCTCATTGGTGGCAAACCTACTGGCATGTGTGCTACAGTGGGCATGCAGAGCCCTTTCTGTCAGCACACAAGCCAAGTTGCCCCAGCACCACCCCAGCAGTGGAGCATTGAGGTTTAATTGCAGTGCTTGCACCCTGCGATAAATAAGTGAGTTTGGGGTTTACCTTTGCAACCTCTAACTGGTATAGCTGCCATCTAAAAGGTTTGCCATCACTGATGTAGTCATTCAAACCACGGGCCTTCACATCCTTCTCTAGCCTCCTGCTGGTCCTTCCAGGCTGCACAACTATTCAAAACTCCCATTTGTGGTCATTCAAACCTCACTGCCAACCCAAGTCACAGCTTTCCCATAAGCATGAAGGACTATCACACACACACCTGCACTGCTGTTAGGAAACTGCACGTCCTGTCACCTCCCAGGTCCACAAAAGTCTCTGTGTAGGTGTCCTCCCCAGCCAGGCTTGGCCAGTAGCGGATAGATCCTTCTCTGGTGACAACCATAACTGCAACAGCCTTGAAATAAAACCACACCATAGTCAGCAACCAACTAAAAAAGGCCTCGACCCTGGGAGTCTGTGACACTGAAAAAATCAGAAATAGAACTCTTTAAAACTCTGTTTTTAAAATTATCAAACATGCCCACAGGCGGTGGAACATGTCTATAATCCCAGCACTCAGGAGGTTGATGCAGGAGGATCACTGTGAGTTCAAGGGCAGCCTGGACTACACAGTGAATTCAAGGCCAGCCTGAAGTACATAGCAAAACTTTTTCTCAAAAAACCAAAATTAATTAAATTATCAAATAGTGAAACAGTAATTCCTTTGTTGTATAGTTCCATGATCTATGGGGTAGTATAACTAACCACATTACCCCTAAAACCTTCCAGTAATTACAGTCTTTGGCAATTGTATACCTTCCTCCATCCTACCAGGAACTACTGTTTTCACCAATATTATTATGCCTCTTTGAGAACATCAAGCAATGAAACCATAAAAAATAGTCATTGTTACTGGCTTTTCTTAACTCGGTTTACTGTCTGAAATCCTTCAGATCTTGAAGACATCAGCAATTTGTTCCCTTTTGCTATAAAACAGTGGTTTCCAACCTTTCTGCCACTACATACCAGTTTCATGGAAAACAACTTCCATGATTTTTCCAGGGATTGAGGGACTGTGGTTTCAGGACTGAATTCTCATAAAGAGCACGCAAACTCAACCCACAGGTCACAGTACAGGTCTTGCTCCTATGAGAAGCTAACACTGCTGCTGATCTGACAGGAGGTGGGGTTCAGGGGATAACATAAGAGATAGGCAGCCAGCTGTAAATACAGATAACCTCCTGTTGTGTGGCCTGGTTTGTGTCTTAAAAGTTTTAAATTCTGACCTTATTTTAACTTTAATATTAATTTTACCAATCTTTTTTCTTTTATGGATTATGATTTGGTAATTTCCAAGAACTCTGTCTAGTATCACATTATAACAATTTTTCTCTTATTTTCTCTTAAAAATTTTTTACAATTTTATGTTAATCAATGATTCATTTTGAGTTCATCTTTGTACCAGGTTTGAAGTTTAGAGGGATATTCAATTTTTAAAAACTATAGATGACCAATTGTTTTAACACTATTTACTGAAAAAAAAAAAACCCATCCTTTCTCCCCTCACGTGCTTCTGTACCTATTGAAGACCACTGATCAATTTCTGTGGGCCTGCAACCAGACCTGGCTCTGCACCACTTAGCCATGTGTCCAGCTCTTTGTCAATGCCATGGAGTCTTTATTTTGGTAGCTTTAATTATGTCTCAAAATTGGCTTGTATGTGTCCTCCAATTATAGAATATCTTTATTTTGAAAAGTTTATTTCAATAAGCTTTTAAGTCACCTACCTGAACAGAATGTGTTTCACCTGAGGCAGCAGGGTAAGAGACAGCCACAAGGTCAGCACTCCAGTGGAAGTCACTAGGCGGTAGCTGAAGTTCTTTGCAAACAGATAACTGCAGAGCAAACCCAAACAGAAAACCTTGTGCATCAGTCAAATATACATTTTCTTAGATCATTAAATGCATATATTTTTAAATTAAAAATGTGATATTGTGAGGAAATAAACAGCAAGAGACAAGTTTACATGCTGACATTTGTGCAAAAAAGGACAGCTGATAAAGAATTTGAGGGCCGGGGGTTTAGCTCAGAGGCCTAAGTGCCTGCCAGGCAAGTGCAAGGTCATAAATTCAATTCCCAGTACCAAAAAAAAAAAAAAAAAATTGAGCATGCTTTGGTTAGGAAAATGTATATAGACATTTTTATTTATATAACAATGCAAAGCATTACCACTGTACTAAATTGCATCTATGTGCTGATCTACGTCTATTATGTGCATATACAAAATCACACATGTAATGACAATATAAGCACATCAATTCCAACATTTTTGAATATGAGTATGTATCTGACTTTTCTATTTCCTTTTTCTGTGTGTTTTATATTCTGATTCATTTGCTGGAACTGTCATTCCGCCAATATTCTCTTCACAGCTCTTTCTGATCATGCTTTCAGTACTTTTACAACAAAGAATCTTAAGAGACACAATCAGAAAACAAAGAGGCTGGACTTCGACTATCAACTAGTATACTCTCTCAGGGCTAAAAAGTCTACAGATTAAGAAGTATTTAGCCTTCTTGCAGACTTTCTCCATCTGGTTTTGATTTGATATTTAAAATTAGCATGACCAAGGGTAATTACACCAACCTGCCTTGAAAATACTTCTTAGACTTCAACTGAGCATCAAGATTCCTCTGCTGGGCAACCCATTTTGGACCTCGCCTGTCTCTCAGGAATTATTCCTATTCCCCATTCCTTTTCTCCAATAAATTTTCCTACTCTTAAAATTAGAAAAATAAAAAACTAAA
Source organism: Dolichotis patagonum (assembly GCA_004027295.1). NCBI lineage: Eukaryota > Metazoa > Chordata > Mammalia > Rodentia > Caviidae > Dolichotis > Dolichotis patagonum. The sequence continues at coordinate 24,190 of PVJX010021765.1, read as the reverse complement.
AACTCTCTGCTAACCAGGCATGGTGGTACATACCTGCAATCCTAGCACTCAGGAAGCTGAGGCAGGAGAAGCACTGTGAGTTGGAGGCTAGCCTGGGCTATATAGTGAGTGCAAGCCCAGCCTGAAGTGCATAGCAAGACCCTGCCCCGCCTCCAAGAAGAAGAGAGAGAGAGAGTGAGAGACAGAGAGAGAGAAAAGAAATATAACAAAAGATCCCTCTGCTAAATCAGCATGTCCCCTGGCAGTTCTCCTTCATCTACTGTTTCCAACCAAAAATGCACTGTTTAGGCAGCAGCAGTACAGAGGCTAGCAGAGGTGGAGCTTAGGTGGGCAGGAGCCTTGAGTCCCAAGAAAACAAAGGCCTAGAATAATGAGTGGTACAGAGATTTTGCATAGGGAAGAGATTGCTGTGGGTAAGAAGCTAGACACAAAGGATAACCCACTACCAGAAGCTCACAGCTGAGAATTCTGTCAGCAACTGGCCATCATTTTTCCTGTTTTGTAAGCAAGAACCATTTACTAAATTCACCAAAACATGGTCCTAGGACTGGGGATTTAGCTCAGTGGCTCAGCACCTGCCTGGCAAGCATGACTAAGATTGACTCCTAGTACAAAAAAAATGGTTCTGTCTTCCTCAAAATAAGCACACTCTGTCAGCTTATGTGGACAGCATTATCTAAGGCTTTGTTAGGCAGACTGACTGGCATTATGGTCCATGAAAATTTGTCCCTAATTTTATTAAATGTAAATAACATATATCTTGCTCAAAAACTATTCAAAAGTCTTCTTGAGCTAATTGTGCTTGTATAAACATGATGAATATTCCTCAAGCCCCCTGGACTTTCTGTGATAAGTTTGGCAGGCACTGCTCTCACAAGTGACATGGGGCAAAGGGTAGGGACTCCGTGCCCAGGGCGTGGGAGGAGCAAGAAGGCAGGATGCTGGCAGTGAGGGGAGACCAAATACCACCTTCCAAAAAAAGCTAAAACCACATAAAGACTGTGCTGAGGCATAAGCGAATGGAGCCTGAGGGGAAATGCAGTCCATGGACCCTGTGCTGAGCTTCACCTTTACTATAAAGATGGTGACACCCTGAGGTTGCATTCACTTCACCTTGCTGCAGTGGCTCTTTGGAGAGGGAATAAACTATAGATATGAACTTTTTAAGAATCATGGAAATAGGAGAAACTTTTCCCAATACACAAATGTGCATGTGTCCAGTGTTTTCAAATTCCCAATGTCTATGTAGATTCAGACCACTGTCTTCCACCAGCCCTCAAGGGGAGAAGATGCAGGGCCAAATGGTCCCCCATATCTGTGGTCCCTAAAGAGCACACCTTGGTGACGGGGGACAGCATGATCTTCCAAACCAGAAGCTTCTCCTTGCAGACCAGGCAAGCCCATCCACCTTCATCGATATGGACAGATAGTTGGTCATCAACTAGGCAGAAAAACGAGATACACAATCAACCTTAAATTGTGAACATGAAAAACTGTTAAATCTCCTTATGCCAAAATCCTCCTTATTACCACATGCTTCACCAACATAGGTAACAGAAACATACTTACAAAAGATCAATTCACAATAAAAAAATACTCCTAGATGCGCTAAAATTATCATTCCTGGAAGGATTCCAGAGATTAGTGTGCCACCATCAAGGACTTAAAGGATGCAGAGGTGGTGGTTTCCACCACATCTCCTTTTAATTTTCCCATTTGGCCTGTGCAAAAGACAAATGGGTCTTGGAGAATGACAGTAGATTCCCATAAACTGAATCAAGTGGTGGCTATAATTGCAGCTGCAGTACTGGATGTGGTTTCCTTGCTTGAGCTGATTAACACATCTCCTAGTACATGGTATGTAAGTATTGATTTGGCAAACACCTTCTCCTCCATATCTATCCAAAAGGACCATCAGAAACAATTTGCTTTCAGCTGATAATATACCTTCACTGTCTTACCTCAGGGTTATATTAACTCACCAGCCCTGTGTCACAACTTAGTTTATAGGGATCTTGATTATCTTTCTCTCCCACATGATACCACACTGGTCCATTACACTGATATTACGCTGTTTGGGCCTAGTGAGCAGGAGGTAGCAACTACTCTGGATTTGTTGGTACTGCATTTGAGAGCCAGAGGATAGGAAACAAATCCAACAAAAATTCAAGGTCCTTCTACCTCAGTGAAGTTTCTAGGAGCCCGGTGATATGGAACAGGTAGAGGTATCCCTTCTAAGGTAAAAGATAAGTTGTTGCATCTGGCTTTCCCTACAGCCAAAAAAGAGGCACAATGCCTAGTGCAGCTATTTGGATTTTGGAGGGAATACATTCCTCACTTAGGTGTCTTACTCCAGCCCATTTAGCAAATGATTCAGAGAGCTATTAGTTTTTTTGTTTGTCTGTTTGGTTGGTTGGGGTTTTTTGGTACCAGGGATCGAACTCATGACCTCATACTTGCCCAGCAGGTACTTTTGCTGCTAAGCTAAATCCTCGGCCCAAAAGCTGTTGGTTTTGAGCAGCTGTGCAGGCTGCTCTCTCACTGGGGCCATATGATCTAGCAGATCCAATGGTACTTGAAGTGTCAGTAGCAGGTAGAGATGTTGTTTGGAGTCTCTGGCAGGCCTCTATAGGTGAACTGCAGCAAAGGCCTTTAGGATTTTGCAGCAAGGCTCCGCCATCATCTGCAGACAACTACTCTCCCTTTGAAAAATGGCTCTTGGCCGGTTACTGGGCCTTAGTGGAAACTGGATGCTTGACTGTAGGATACCAAGTCACCACACAATCTGAGTTGCCTATCATGGCCTGGGTATTATCTGATCCACCAAGTCATAAAGTTGGACGTGCACAGCAACAGTCCATCATTATACGGAAATGGTATATTCAAGCCAGAGCAGGTTCAGACGGAACAAGTAAATTACATGAGGAAGTTGCCCAAATATCTACGGCTCCTACACATTCTATACTGACTTCTATTTCCCAGCATGCATCTATGGCCTTGTGGGGTGTATCATACGATCAGCTGTTGGAAGACAAGAAGGCTAGGGCCTGGTTTACGGATGTCTCTACACATTATGCAGGTACCACCTGCAAGTGGACAGCTATAGCATTACAGCCCCTTTCTGGGACATTCCTGAGGGACAGTGGTGAAGGGAAATCTATATAGTGGGTGGAACTTCGGGCAGTGCACTTGGTAGTACATTTGCCTGGCAGGAGAAATGACCAGATGTGCAACTGTACACTGATTCATGGGCTGTAGCAAACGGTCTGGCTGGATGGTCAGGAACTTGGAAGGAACAGAAATGAAAAATTGGTGACAGATATTTGGGGCAGGGCTATGGGGTAGACCTCTCCATGTGGGCAGAGGATGTAAAAATATTTGTTTACCATGTAAACGCTCACCAAAAGGTGACATCAGGAGAAGAGGAAAACAGAGGTGGTATGAGTGCAACACCTGCCGGGGGGAGGCGGCAGCTTACAATATAAGGGAGGAGAAAAGGCTCATTCTCTGCCCTCCCTTTGCACTTGTTATCCTGCTATCTTTTGCCACATTGAACTATTGCCCCTGTGCCATGCTACTCAGCTGATTACGAACCAAAACCTCCACAAACTGTGAGCTAAATAAACCTTTCCATCTTTAATTTTGGGTGTTGGGTATTTTGTCTTTGTAATGACAGAAAAGTAACCAAGGCAACTATTAACACCCAAAACAAGAGATCTATTTAACAGATCAAACAGATGATTGATAATCACCATTAGAAATATATCAAAAAACTGTATTTTGGCCTAGGGTTTGATACACCTTAAATTCTGTTATAAACAAGTATCTTACTTTTCATAAGAATAGTTAAATATTATATTCTATAAGAAATAGTTATGCAAGGCATGGCAGTACACATCTGTAATCCCAGCACTCTTGGAGGCTGGGAGAGGAAGATCACAGGTTTAAACCTAGCCTAGGTAACTTACTGACTTAGTGAGACCTGTCTCAAAAAAAAAAAAAAAAGTAGAGGGGCTGTGGGGGGATAGAGATTGTAGCTCAGTAGTTGGGGAGACGGAGGAAGACTCTGTATTCAATCCTCAGTACCACCAAGAAAAAGAGAACTATTTCACTACATTCATAATTTTACTGATACAGAAACACAAATAAACTCCTCTATTAACTGTGATAAAATGAGGTTAACATACAGCCATGTCTTAAGCAATGGCAATAAGCCCTCATAAACATGTTAACAGCCCTGGAACCTTAAATAGTTTGATATTGCTCTTTGTTTAAAGGCAGGGTGAAGGGGCAAAATACAAGACATCGGTAATGTATGAGTGAAAACATCAAGCCACTCCCAAGCTACGAACAGGCCTTGTGCTGGACTAGACTAGATACTCAGTTGTGTCATTTTTCCTGAAAGTTCCAGGTTCTTGGTGGTGAGCCTTGAAGCCTGACTTAATGCAGTCCTTGGTAATGATTCTCCACATCAAGAAGAGGTCACATTTACATTCTTCAATACATATTTCCTAACTCTAGGGACTTGTGCTCTTCGACATCTGAGATTTGAGGCTATGTACTCTTATTGACCAGTCTAGTAGCATGAACAAAGAATATGTAAAAAGGTTAAAAGCAATTTAAACTGAAATTGGAGGGGGGGGGCATAGATATATTTTTTTAACAAAACAATGCATAATTAAGGTTAGCAGTTCAGTTATATGAAAACAACTATCCCTAAAGTTTCCAAAGATCAGCAACCAAGATGTGCACGTTCATGTTGATAAGGAATATTCCTTCTTTTGTGGTTATTTTGTTTGTTGTTTGTCTGGTACTGGAGATTGAACCCCAGGCCTTCATACTAAACTATATCCCCAGCCCTTTTTAATTTTGAGTGTGGGTCTCTTTGAGTCACCAAAATGCCTCAGCTTCCCACAGTGTGGGGATTATAGGCATGTGCCACCACTTCTGGCTACATTCCATCTTTTAGAATGGATCACTTTAAACTTTTTTACTGCTATTCACAATAAGAAATTTTAAATTCAATTTTTAATTAAATTATCTCTTCTCTCTCTTTCTTTATGCTGGTTATGAACAACCAAATTGACTTCAGTTACTCCTACAGTTTGAAAAACACTGTTCCAGAAAAGCACAAAGTAGGCTGAGGCATGAAGACTGTTGTTAAATTTGAGCTCAACTTGGGCTACACAGTGAGTTGAAGTCCAGCCTGAACTGCATAGTGAGACCTGTCTCAACAAAATGAAACAAAACCACAGAGGCCCAGAGTTGAGTCCTTAATGAAATGACTTATACAGATGCCAAGGAAACTCTGAACCGTAAGCCTGCATCACTCAAATCACCCAATTTCACACTCTTCATGTCACCTGTGCAGGCACGTTGTCTATGCCTTCCCAACCTCTGTACTTGTCCACTGCCCACAGTATCTTCTAGCTGTACCCTACATTGGCAATGTCACGAAGTCATGCACACAGTTTGGTGATACCATACATCCAGAAATGACTGTATTGCTTTATTAAACTCAACAATATAAGGCACTAGTTTTAGAGGTGCTTTTAGAACTAAACTTCATATTCCTGATCAACTTTTGAAATGTAACTGAATTTTGTACAAACAATACTTTAAATCACTAAAGATGAAAATAAATAAATAAATCACTAAAGATTTAATGTATGTGTGTTATAGTAACTCATTCTGCTTCTTGAATTATTGTGTATCTCAAATACAGTGAAAAAATAGACAGGTGTACTTTCTTTCCATCTAGTAAAAAGCCCAAATGTCAATGTCTACACCAGGTCAGGCCTGGTTTTGACTGCTAACAGAGACAAAAGGAAAAGTAATACTTACCCTCCGCTAATGTTAGGGCTTCCATGACCTTAACAGGAAGAGATGATCCAAATGTTTTTACATCATAGTTCACAGACTCAGTTATGGAGTGGTGTGGTAATATCCGTGTAGGAGTTCCTCTAAAGAGCAGAAATCACATCACTTCACTTACGACTTAAAATTTTACAATATCCTAGTTTTTATGTATTTGTTTATATAATAAAGAGATAGCTCATAAATAAGAAAATGATTTGCAATACTGGGGAAAAAACACTAGTTCACGTTTACTACATTTTAAAATGTATTTTTCACTTTAAAAAAATTAGTGGCATGGCTTTAGACCCTATCTATGCTCAGAAATCAGGTGCATACCTTTATTCACTTTAGAGCCAGGCATGGCAGTAAACACTTGTAATCTCAGCTTCTGGAGCTTAAAGCAGGAGGATCACTTGAGTCTGAGGCCAGCCTGAGCCACATAAATGAGTTCAAGTCCAGCCTGCATAACACAGTGAGACCCTGCCTCAAAAAAACCAAAAACAAACAAAAAAACTTTTATTCACTTGAACTCCTCATCACTCTACTCCTTACTATGAAATAGTAAGTCTGGCCTAAAATCAGTGTTTTTCAAACTGAGAACCATTTGGAGAGTCTCAACTAACATTTCTGAAAAATACAACACAGCCTCTACCATATGTTATTACAACTGTTCCACAGACATTGAGCGGGTGGCTCTCAAGTTTTCATCCAGCTGTGAGAACGTAAGACTTACTAGATTTCTGCAGCAAACAAAAGCAAGAAAATGAACAGAACTCCAGATGCTGATCTCTACTGCAGACAGGCAGGACCTGCTCCGTTTCTCCTATACCTTCCTCAGGACTCCAAACAACACAGGGTCATCAGCAAAAGCTCTTATCCAATAGGCACTGAAGCAGGAGGTACATACTAAACTGTCAAGGATTTTGTCTCCTGACAGAGCACCCTAACAAAGGTGCTTCTTTAAATGATCACCAGCATAGGAACTATCACAAAGAATTAACAACTGGGAGCTCACCCTGCTGAAAAACTTTCACACAGCAAGAGAAACTACCTACAGAGTGAAGAGACAATCCACGATGTGGGAGGAAATGTTTGCCAGCTGTACCTCAGACAAAGGATTACCATCAAGAACACAGAAACTCAAGAAAATTAGTCCTCCTGCAACTCCCGCCATCCCAGCAGACAACCTTGGAGGACCCAGGAACTCCAATCAATGGCGCACACAGGGCCATGCTAGACCTAGGCCCCTCCTGTTACCCCCGACGTCTAGGCAGACCAACCTGCAGGACCTGGAAACTTCAGCCAGCAGTGCGGGCAGACCGGGTCAGGACTGGGCCCCTCCCGTGTCCCCGCAGTCCTGGCCACCCACCTCAGGACCTAGGCACTCTAGCCCATGATGTGCAGCCCCGCAGTCCCACTGCTGCCATCGGGGACCTCCACGCACATCCTAGACCTAGTATTGCTGTTGATCTTTGGCTCCCATGCCTCTCTCTAGAACCTTGGACTGCAGTGGATTAACCATGCAGTATCGAGGAGAGACTCAGTAAGAACTCAGCAGGCTTCCATCAATGAGGTAAGTGTGCCCCTAAAATAGGAATAGAGTTTGCCACCTTCAGTAAGTAAACAGGAGCAATAGTGAAGCCTCCTCCAGAAGTAGGCCATAGGCGAGCTTGGCAAATGGGTGGGTGAGTCCTTCCTCCACACACAGAATATCAGGTAGGTTGAGGAGGGTGCCAATAAGGCCTCCCTCAACCTGGAGAAAATTAAGGGGGCCTGTGGGACACCCAGAGACACAGTAGGGTCCCAACCGAGATAAACACTGTAAACAGGGAGATCTGGTGAATGTGAACAACCTGAAGACATAACAACAGCAGGAACTAGGAGTTGATTTCCATCAGTATTCCTAGCCTTGTCAGCCTAGGAAGAACATAGGACTCACCCAACAGGCCCTGCAGGGGGAATTCAGGTGACTGGCCTAGCTCTTCATTGTGGGACCCAGCAATTGGACAAACATCAACCTTACAGTAGGACCCCAAGATACACACTACCAACAGTTGACACTAATGGGATTGAAGGACCAAATATTAATCCGAAAGGGGAAAATTGGAAAACGAAAATGCAAAATGCAATCTCAAACATCTAGTCCATCAGGAGCAAGTACAGGAGACATTGAAATAGAGGACTTCAAAAGTAACACAATCTCTGAAAAGATAGCAAGTGAAATAAAAAAACAACTCCATGAAGCTATAGAGGAAATCAAATTATAAGTAATCTCTCATGTAAAAACGGAAATAACAACCTCAGTAAAGGAGTTGCTCAACATAGGTAGAGAAGAAATAGATTTTAAAAAGTACAGAAGCAGGCTGGGGCTTTAGCTCAGTGGCTTAAGCGCCTGCCTGGCAAGCGTGAGGTCGTGAGTTCGATCCCCAGTACAAAAAAAAAAAGTACAGAAGCATAGGAAACTGATTGAAACCTTGAATACACAATATAGAAAACAAGAAGAATTCATGAAACAAACTCAAAGAGACATCTAAGAAACAAAAAATTCTATTGAAAGCTGGCAAAACCATTTAAATGAAGCTGAGGATAGAATTTCGGATCTTGGGGACAGGATTGCAATTAGTGATCACAAAAGGCTAGAACTTTTAAAAATAACAAAGCAGCATGAAATGACAATTCAGCAGCTTCAAGATGATGCCAAGAGAAACAATATAAGATTAATAGGCATCAGTGAAGATGCAGGAGTCAATGCAAATGACATAAATAAAATATTCACAGAATAGCAGAAATTTATAATAGCTAAATCTTGGAAACAAACAAAATGCCCAACTGCAGAGTGGATGAAAAAGATGTGGTATTTTTATACAATGGAATACTACTCAGCTATAAAAAGGATGATCTTGAGGCCTTCATAGGTAATTGTAGGCAACTTGAGACTATCCTCGTAAGTGAAATAAATACGAATCATATTTATAAATATCACATTGTGTCTGTAAAAAGTAATAAGAACTGTAGGAGTAATAAAACAAAAAATGTGTAACTGCTATTATAAAAAAGAGGAAAAGAAAGTGCTCTAAAGGATATAACTGCATGTATGTTTAAGTGTGTAAGAAAGATAACCATATTACTAAGTTTTTATTGGATCATTGAGCAGAACTGTTTGCAGTCTCACTGTTTGAATGTCTACTTTGTATGCTTTAAATTTATAACTTGAACAACTATTTCTAAGATGACAGTATGTAATTTATCAACTAGTGATTTCTTTTTCTATCTTTTTTTTATTTAAAGGAAAAACAAAACAAAATAAAGGGTAGTAACAATACAGAATTCCAAGGAAAAAAGGAAAAGAACAAAAAAAAAAACCACTAAGAAATCATTACTTGACAAATTACATACTGACATCTTGGAAACAGTCGTTCAAATTGCAAAATTAAAACATGCAAAGTAGACATTCAAACAGTGAGACTGTTAACAGTTCTGCTCCATGATCTGACAAAAACAGTAATATGGTCATCCATTTTACACACTTAAACATACATGCAATTATATCAAAAGGGTAAAATTAAACACAACAAAACAGAACAAAGCAGGTCACAAGAAAGCAATGTAAGAGACATAAATTTCAAAGCTAGACAATCGGAGATATTCACTCTCTATCTATCATATTGACTCTTATTTTCTTCCAAGTAGTTGTCCATATCATCACATATAGGGAATTCACATGAAACATAGTATGTGTCATGGTTTATGTCAGTGGCCCCCAGGCCTCATGTATTTGCATTGTACATTTGTGACTGGTTCATTGCCTAGTGCTTGGATTGATGTGTCAGTGCTACACCCTCCTAGGGGGTGGAGCCAGGATGTGATGTAATGGCAGGAAGAAGGTGTGTCTCTCTCTTGCCAGTTTCCGCTTGCAGTTTGCAGCTGCCATGAACTGCGGCCCGCCATGCCACCCTGCCTTGAAGCCAACTGAGTATGGACTGAAACCTCCAAAAACTGTAAGAAATAAACCTTTCCTTTCCCAACTTTGGGCATCAGATATTTTGTCTCAGCGATGAGTAAAAAGTAACTAAGACAGTATGGAACTGATATGAACAGGACGAGCAAGGCATTTCAGGTCTTCAAGACCAAACAATAGGGAAGCCAACAATGGCTGTCACAGTGTCTCTCATTCTCTTCAAAACAGGTGTCCATACCTTCATGTGTGTTGAACTTAAACAAAACAAGCTAAAATCACTTTGAACAAAGAATGGTAGTATTGCTGGATTTCACATCATGACATTACGGAATCAGCACTGGGTATTGTAGAACTAGTGATTTCTTAGTTTATTTATTTTGAAATTCTGCATTATTTCTACCTTTTTTCTCTTTAATAAAATTTTAAAAAAAGAAAAGAAAGTCAGTCCTCCCAGATTTAAAGACTCAATGTGAAAATGGGCATCTGAGTTGCATATATACTTCTCAGATGAAGAAATACAAACAGCAAATAAATATGTGAAAAAATGTTCAACATCACGGATCATTCAAGAGATACAAATTAAAACAACATTGAGATTCCACCTTACCCCAGAAAGAACAGCTATTAACAAGAAATCAAGCAATAACAAAGGTTAGAGGGGCTGTGGAGAAAAAGGAACCCTTCTCCATTGTTGGTGGGAGGGAAAACTGGTGCAACCACAGTGGAAATCAGTGTGGAGATTCCACAAAACACTGGGACTGCATGTCCCATTTGACCCAGCTATTCCCCTTTTGAGTATCTTCCCAAAAGAATTAAAAACATTGGACCCTGTCTAAAACAAAAAAATTAAAAACATCCTACCACAGCGATATATGTGCACCCATGTTTATAGCAGCACAATTTGTAATAGCCAGATCTTGAAAATAATACCCAACGCCTAAGGAATAGATAAAAAAGATGTGATATTTTTATACAGTAGAGTACTACTCAGCCATAAAGAAGGGTAAACTAGAGACTTTTATAGGTAAATGGATGCAAAATTGAGACCATACTCATTAGTGAAATAAATACGACACACATGTGTAAACATCATATTGTCTCATGTGTGAGTTGTAAGAAACAACACATGTATAAAACTATAGTTAAGATATTTATATTACTGATTTCTTGGAGTTGGCTGAAGAGAAAGATTTGTGCTGGTGTTATTCAGACAATTGAATGCAGATGTCTTGTGCTCTGGGTGAATGATTTGGGGATGACAATGCTCAATGTATATAACATTGTTGCCCCCTGATGCTGTGTTTTGAAATTTTTTTTCAGTTTTTTCTTTTTCTCCTTGAAACAAAATGGATTTGTAAAGAAATACAATAACAAATGATCACCAGAAGGTAGGAAAAAATTTTACAGAAAAACACACACACCCTAATGGAAAGTATGGCTTTCATTCTGACTTTTTTCAAAAGAAACAAAACAAGGGATTAGCTTTTTGAAGGGCAATTTTCAAAATGAAAAGTCAAGAACATAGTGTATTCTTTAAAAATCATTTCCCCTTTAAAGTACTGCAAACTTTTATAAATAAATTTCAATTGTAAGTTTAAGGCTCAACATTTGCTACCTTCCTGATAGGAAAAATTCCTTTCTCAAAGATGAACCCAAAAGAAAGTGTTCATAATCACATGCTTCCTGACTTTGAAATGTCCTGGTCACCGTGGACTCCAAGGACAGGGAGGTATGACTTTGCTGGAATGCAAACTGGTGCTCCAGTACTTCTAATAACAAAACCACTATTCTTACCTAACTGTAAGGAGAACCTCTTCCCTATAATCTGGCTACAAAGTGAAATTCTATAGCTGGCAGCCCATTACTTACCATTCAGCAGATATTAAAGACAGTTGATATGTTAGGGATAAAGAACAATCCTGCCAAGGTTAGAGGTTATTACTGTCATTACTTTATGTCTGCACCTGCTCTTCACTTCTCCAAAAAAGCACTGCCAGCTGGAAATCAGAGATTGCACATTCTACCTTGTTTCTTTTTCTAATATGCTAAAATAGGGAAAGTTGTTGGCTAGGTTAGTACAGGAGATCTCACAGCAAAAACCACAACTTCACTGGTAGACAGACGTCAAACACCTTTAGAGCTATGAAAGCATTTGCCACCAAAACCTAAGACTCTTGTGTTAGGACAAAGTGGACAAAGACAGGTTAGTGACATTAGGTCACCTGCCAGCCTCAAGCATGCATCCTTACAAAGCATACTATGTATGTTGGTATATGACAAACTGAGCATGGTGGTACAGTCCTATAATTTCAGTACTGAAGAAGTTAACACAGGAAACTGAGTTTGAGGTCAGGTTGGTGTCTCAAAAATAACAAAAAGCCAAGTGTAGTGGCTGCAATCCCAGCACTTGGGAAACTGAGACAGGAGGATCACCGCAAGTTCAAAGCCAGCCTGGGCTACACAACAAAACCCTGTCTCAGCAAAACAAAGCAGCAGCAGCAGCAGCAAAAAAAAAAATGGTGGTATATGACTTATTTCCTATTCTTTCACTAGAAATTAAGGTTACTACATACTAAAACCTCTACTTTAATCATAGGGCTTGAAATAATGAAGGAAACAAGTCCACCTGCAAGGAAAGATACATTTTTTTCTAAGTAAAGATATGAAGTATAGAAGATGTGCTTTGGTTAAGAAAACAAACAAACAAACAAACAAAGTGGCGACCAGTTTGTCCAAAATGTGAAAGAGGAAAGCAAAAATGTCTGTATAAGGAAGTTATAAAAAGTATGTGGAAATATTGTGGAGTTACTGCCAACTGGGATTACACTAGATTTACTTATTAGGTTTTATTAAGATCAGCTTTAATATTAATATACTGAGGCAAAAGTAGAATTTGATCTTCTCTGTTAAAATCACAGTGTTGTAGAATTGATCTAAGAATGTGAAGCTTTTTCCTTTTAAATAATTGGCCTCAGAAATAAAAATGCTGTGTTTTCTCAAAGTAATAAAAATGTTGTGTTTTCTCAAAGGTGTTTCACCTGTCTCCCTGGCTTTGAGTATTTAAGTCATCTCAGCTTTTTAAATGAACTAAGTTTTTGCTCACAATTATGTAACTTTCTATCTCTGCCTTTAAAACCTTTTACTGTCAACCTGATATTTTGGGAGTGATTCTTATCAGTACCCATCAAACCCATCAATGTAAACAAATCTGCCTCAAAAAAAAAAAAATCTTTGTCACCTTGACTAAATCAACAACTATGATCCTATTTGTTTGAAACCTTTTTACATTTTTTGACAAACTTCCCAAAATCAAATTCTAAATCAAATCTTTCTGACTCTGAACTAACATTAGAATTTTTCAGTTGGGTTTCTGGAAAACTATAAAGGATGTGTTTCTCATCTGGTAAAAGAACCATTAAGTTATATGGGAAGTGCTATCAAATAAGAAGTGCCATTCAATCTTCTTTTAGATATATTTATGACTATGCTATTGATATAATGTTCCAAACACTGTATAAGATAACGTAGAAATCTTGAGGGAGGGGGCCTGGTGATTGCACCCAAGGCCTTTGAACTGAGCTACATCACCAGCCCCTTATTAATTTTTTGAAACAGTCTCCCTATGTTGCCTAGGCTGGCCTGGAACTTGAGATCCTCTTGACTCAGCTTCCCAGAGCGCTGGGATAACAGATGTGTACCACCAAGCCTCACTGGATCCTAAATTTTCTAAGGTTTTTCCAGTGAAATCACTAACAGTAAAAATTACTCTGCTCATGAATCCTGTAAGCCAAAGCTGTGCAACTCAATGTAAATTCAAGGGACAAGTATTGTGCCTGATGTGAGTGCACCAAATCACAATCACATAACACCATGACCAGAGATGTTCAAACTGTAAACCAGAGCTAGGTGTGGTAGCACACACCTGTAATCGTGGCACTCAGGAGGCTGAGACAGGAGGACTGCTACAAATTTGAGGCCAGCCCACACTACATAGTAAGTTCAAGGTCAGTCTGAAATATACAGTGAAATCCTGTCGAGAGAGAAAGAGACAGAGACAGAGATAGAGATAGAGACAGACAGACAGACAAAAAGAAAGAAAAAAAAAACACGAACTATAAGCCAGGATAAGAACTCAACAATTTCATGTTGTGAGCAGCTTTTCCCAAGATGCTAGAATGAGACTCTACATTGTAATGAAATGCTTAATCCCTCTTAATTCTTCCTTGCTTATGCCTACTGCTTTCACTAGAAAGAATAATACTGTAATTAGGCCTTCACAATTAGTAATCTTTTTGGGTAATATGAGAGTGCCACATCAAACCCAAATCTTTACATGACTTAAGAGATCTTAACATCCTAAGGCAAAATTGTTCAAGTTGTACTGGTGGTCTCTTTTATAGTTGGACTTGTAGACCCATTTGTTCTTATTCTCTGCTTTAATTTATCACAGCCTTGGGTGCCACATAACAGAACTGCTCTGAAAACAAGACAGTCCAGTAAAAAACAAATCGCCTTTGCATTATCTTACAAGGTAAACCGAGGTTAACTTTGTGCTACCTGGTCACGGTTTGGTGTTTTTTTTTTTTTTTCCTGGTCTATTGTTTGGTTTCCTTGTTTACACCTTACAAAACTCACTGTTCTGCTACTGCCTATATCTTTACCACAAACTTGCTCGCTTCGGCAGCACAAATAATAATGTATCTATATCGTAAAGGCTGCGCAGATTCATAAATCACAAATAAAAAGCCAATTAGAAAGGCTGCATAACTAAATTTGTTGGAATTTTGTTTTGCGGCACACTTAACGCGCAAAGTGAGGGTTCACTTGATAAGACAATGAGAAAGTGAAATAACTTGCAAAACTGAGCAGGCCTCCCCGCACTGCCCTGGTTCCTGCAACTAACTTTCTTACGTTAGAGTCGGCTGTCGTTTGACCCAGCCACTGGCGATCACTTACCGCGAACTGAGAGAACTGCGCCGTGATACCGGGGAGAAGAGCACGGGGGAGAAGACCGCAGAACCCAAGGACTGCCCCCTCCGACTTCCCGCACGGGGCATTGAATTCGGCCCAATTCCGACCAGCGGAACCCTTCGGGATCCAGGACCCGGGGTCCGTGGAGAAGGGATGGCCGGGAACATGATGGCAGGGAGCTAGCGGCGAACGAGCTAGGGCAGGGTCCAAAGTAGCTCAACCCTCTCGCGCCAGGAGCTTGAACACTCAAGGGGCGGGAAGGCGCATGGAGATGACGTCCAAACATAACGTCACGCCGAGGGTCGTGGTTGGAGTTAGAGCAGGGAGACGTGCGGCGATGACGCCAAAGATCTGTGCCAACCTGCTGGGCGTGGTCGGAGCGGAACGGGCGCAATGCGATGACGTTAAGCTTTGCCGACCCGCGGGGCGTGGTCAGCAGAGATAGTGTGAATCCCTGATGTCAGAAACTTTCAGGTAGGTGGTGTTGGCATCTGGTGGCTTGGGTCTGAGACCTTCCTGAGGTCCGAGCTTAGAAGAAAGCGTGAAACGGAGAAGCACCCTTCTTGTGTGCGCAGGCGAGGCCTGGCGGCCCGTGGCGGGGACGCAAACGCGGTACTAGAGAGGTGTCCGCGGTCCGAGAAAGAAGATGCGTGCAGTGGACTTGCCCTCGCATCTTGTTAAATGGGTTCCCGAGTTCTCCTTAGCGCCGCTCCGCAGAGCTCCTGACGCAGCAGACCGCGTCCCCAGCTCACACCTAGCATCTTACGCCCTCCTCACAGTGGCTTATTGTTCACAGGCGAGTTCACGCTTTCCTAATTGGGGCTCCATCCTAATAAGAGCCGTCCAGTTAAAGGAGCTGGCCTACCGAGAGGCGCTGTCCCAGAGTCAGCCCCGGGCCTAGAGCCGCATAGCTCCCGAACATCCCAGAAGACCGTTTATCTGCACCGCCCTATCCGGCACGGGCGATCATCTTTTCCTTTCCCATTGCGGAGCCTCTTCGGAGGGGCTCCTGTCCAGTCTTCGTCTGTCCTCCCCACTGCCACCCAAAGAACCAGGACGAGCTGGGTTCTAGGGCTTGCCACTACTCTATTGACTAACCGCTGACCATATGTTATTTGCTGAAGCCTTCCGTGATTTAACTGACTGGCTCTTCAATCCCTATTCTTCCACCATTTCCCACTTGAACTTCATGGTCCAAGAATATAAAAGCTCCAACTCTCAATTCCTTGCAAGTTACCTTTTTCTTGGGTTGTCTGCCCTCTGTTAGCCTGGCAGGCAGCTACCTTGTACATCAGATCTTAGTTCAGTGCTGCATTCTCAGTGGAGCCTCCCACAAGCTGGATGTTCCTTTATCCTTTGTCCTTGCCACTTCTGTATTTAGACTGTTTAGAATGTTGTATTCGGCCTAAGGATTTTGTGTTCATAACTGTCTCCTGAAATTTTTGTATTTTGACACAGGGTCTCACTATGTAGAATTCAGGCTGGTCCTGAACTCACCATGTGGCCCAAGCTGGCCTTGAACTCATGGCAGTCCTGCCTCAGCCTCCTAAGTGCTGGGATTACAGGTATGTGCCATCATGTCCTGCTGGGGAAGCTACTTTTCTGTTTGAGACACAGTCTAGCTCTGTAGTTCAATCTAGCTCTGAATCACTATGTAACCCAACCTGGCCTCAAACTCATGGTCTTTGATTACAGGCATGTGCAGTCTCCCCTGATGGGTCTATTTTTAAATGTCTTCACAGAAAAAGACCTTGGCCATGTTACCTTTGTGAACACCCTAACAGATATATAGCAAACTCTCACTATATCTTTGTAGAAATAAAGTTAAGTAAACACTGGTTGAGTAAATTCTCTTGTGGGAGGCAAGTGTGTTGGGTGTTGACATCTCTGGAAGTGGTCTGTGCACATTCATGGCCCGAGTCATCTTTCTTACTTTCTACCACGTGGGTTTATCTTGATCTTTGTAGCTTGGCTTTGAATCTTACAACTCCTAAAACTCTGCATTTCCTCCTCCTCTCAGTCTTTCCTGTTAAATAAGGGTGTGAGGTAAGAGATGGAGAGTAGTCACGTTAAGCCCGGAGGGGTTGGTGGGTTTGGTTTTGTTCCTCTCCTCCTTTAACTTTGGGTGTTGGGTATTTTGTCCGGGCTTGAGAGAATAGTAAAACAGCACACTACCACAAACTATGGCACCTTGACATTTGAGAAGACTCAAGAAAGAGAAAATTCATTCTCCAACCTCCTGCCCTTCTCCCCTAAGCAGGTCACAAAGCCCTCATAAGGCTCCCCCTGTACCTCAAGGAAAGGAACAGCCTTATCTCTGAATCACAGGGACACAGAAGACTGGACAGGCCTTGCAGAGTGTCTCCATTGTCAACACTGAGCACACCTCCATCCCCCAGAATACTTCATCAAATCCAAACACAGAATGCCCGAGTTTCTCTACTGCTTTGAGTCATTTCTGTGAGGCTCCCATGTCACAGGAAATAACATAAAATAAATTTATGTCTTTTTCCTGTTAATCTCTTTTTTATAGGCACTTGGCTGTGAACTTAAGATGGGAGAATATACTTTATTTCCCCCACATGTAATATAGGCCCATTTAAATTTTGTTAAAGAGGAAAATACCTCACCATTTACACCTGTACCAGTGTGAGATGCCCAGATTGGGCTCCTCTTGGCAATGTACCTTCCTCCTACATCCTTCCCAAGGTACCATCCTTACAGTTAAAACCAAATACTGATTTATGTGGCACTAAACATTACCGTGGCAATAGGAAACAGAATTGTGTCCTGCAGACATGGTAGGACTGTGTTATGGTTTACATCTAGATGTCCTCCCAAAGCCTCATGAACTCATAGGTGCGCGTTTGGGGAGTACTGGATCATGGATGTGTGATACTGAATTAGTCCACCGATTGTTTTAGCATAGTTCTGGGTGTGAGTGATGGATTTACTGATGAGAGAAGACCTACCCTGGGCATGGGTAGCACCAACAAGCTTGTAGCCTAAACAAAATAAAAAGGAAAAGCAGAAACTGCTGCCTCTGTCTGCCTTGCCATGAACTGTTTCTCCCCTCCCACGCTGTCCTGCCTTGGAGCCAGACATCTATGGACTGAAACCTCTATAAACTGTGAGATAAACTAATTTTTCCTTCTTTAACTTGTGGGTATCAGGAATTTTGTCCCAGCGAGAAAGAAATTAAGGCACAGTTAGAATCCCAGGCTTGGCTGTATGGTAATCAAGATGTTAGAATGCAAGGGCAGGAGAACATGAAGAACCTGCCAAGAAACTATCCATACTTGATGTTTGCAAGGTATCCATCTAATCCTCTTCTGATTGCAATGATTTGAGATGACTGCAAAGATCCTTCAAATATCCATAGCCACATTCCCATATATAGGCTACTTTCCTACCAGACCCAGCATACCCAAAATTCCTCAGGCATACTTAAAGCTCATAAATTGGCTTACCTAAAAAAGTAAAGAGCAGGAAATTTATCTTAAGATAAATGAGTCAGTTGAGAGAATCCAGAGAATTCTCTGGATTTGTTTGTTTAAATTACAAAAAACAAACACAAAACACTGTGGCCCCATGCATAGAATGGGCCAGTATTCTTCTCTGGAGTGGGCTGCCTTCTGGAGTTTTCACCCCATCAAGAGAAGCATAAATGTTTCCTGTTCCAGGAAATAATGTGTATCATTTCTCTTGAGTGCTTACACTTTCTCAAGTGTATCCTAAAATTTCTGCCTCACTGGGTATAGTGGTACATGCCTGTAATCCCAGCACTCGGGAGGCTGAGGCAAGAAAACTGCTGAGTTCAAGGCCAGCCTGGGCTACACAGTGAGTTCAAGACCAGCCTTAACTCCATAGCAAGATCCTATCTCAATAAATAGATAAATAAATAAATAAATAAATAAATAATCTCTGCCTCATAAACCTCCCTAAGCCTCTAAAAAATGTCTTCAAGTAATTCAGAACATATGTATTTTCCCCTCAGCTCTGAGTTCAGCAAACTCCCTCAAGTGTGTTATCTTGCCAGCTACAATCACACAACTCCCCTTTGCAGCTGAAGGGCAAAAGCAGCCAGACAATTCCTTTATCAATGAATGTGGCTATATTCCAATAAAAGTCTAGTTATGGGTATTAAAAGTCAAATTTCATGTATTTTTAATGAATCGTGAAATATTTTTGGGTTTTCAACCACCAAAAACTAAAAACCATTCATTGCCATACAAAAAGAGGCTCAGGTCAGTTTACAGACCCCTGCAATAGCTTTATGTAGTTTACATACTTTACTTATGCTTACTGTTTTGTGACATTTATATGTCTTATTTTTATCAGCTTTGCTCTTTTTTGTGGAATAAAATGGACTTGTCAAAATAGACCTCTATTTTATAAAAGTGTATTTGCAAGGGTTTGACCTCTGTGATCTAACTTATGATCATTTCCTGAGGCCCTATTAGGGCCAAGGTCAGGAAAGACCAGATCAGAAACAAACTGGAGAATGTATAGAATAACCTCAAACTCAGCAATATAAAACCTCATCTCCATGGGTTAGACTTAGATGACCTAGAGTTCCTTTTTTATTTGCTAAAGTGTCTATATGAACACACATATCCTTCAGTGATTCTCCAATCATGTAAGATACAAAGTAAGAGATTCAGCACAGCTATGAAGCATGACACGATCTGGCTGTGCTTCTCTCTCCAATAATTTCTCTCCTCACTCTTTACCCTAAAATGTATATACCACTGATGCTGACTGAATTTACATAATTGAATTAACTTCCTTATATGTCTTTCCTGGCCCATGAAATTGGATGGTACATATTTGTCTTACTTATAGGACTATCAAACATAACAACATTTAAATGCTTTGGACACTTAATCATGGGGCTAAAACATGATGCATTTGGGTATTATCTTGTTACTAATATTGCTTCTTTTATAAATTAAAACCTCAAACCAAGTGTCATAGCACACCCCTGTAATCCTAGCACTTGGGAGGCTGAGGCAGGAGGATCATTGCAAATTCAAGACCAGCCTGGGCTACAAAGTGAGCTCAAGGCCAGCCCAAACTGCATAGCGAGATCCTTTCTCAAAAAGACAAAATTAATTAATTAATTAAAAGCCCTCAGGACAGGCACTGCCTTCCTCCCCTGCAGTCAATTCTACAACATGGTTCCTGGGCATGGTGGGCGCAGGTGATGCTTATTTACTGAACTGAGGCAACCTGACAGAATATAAATACTAGCAAAGAAACAGCACATTAACAATCCAATCTTTGATAAGCACAATGGGAATGGGACTTGTAATTACTATTCACTTTTCTGTATTTGTACTATTAGATTTTTCTTTATTCCTAAATCTCCATAGAAAATTCTAGTTAGAACCTGAATGTAGCACAAAGTTTTACAAGAATGAGTAGACACAAAGTTTACTATAAATTTTAATCTGTAATATGAATTGTTAAAGACACATTAGAAAAAAAATATCGTGATAAAATTCCATTTTATAAATACTTTGTGAACAAAGAGATCTCCCTCATATCTGACTTAGTATTGTGCTTTGTTTGCCTTCTGAGAACCATACTATAATAACAAACTATGTAATGAACACATATAAAGCCTATGAAAATGGTTGGCACAGATGTACTATTACTAACTCAAACAATACTACATTCACTCATTTACTGAAAGCACTTCATTTACCTGTAAGTTCTTTTATGTGGAATGAAGTATAACACTCCACGTTTCTCATGACACAGTGGTTTCTTCCTCCAGTACAATTAGGGATCAATGGACACTCTCTAACTGTATCAAGATAACTGCTTCTCAGGCTCTGGCATTATCAATGTTAGCAAAGCATTTTTTCTTGAGGCAATACCTAATTGACATTACTGACACAAAATATGGCAAAGTCAATGGTCACCAGCATCACTTTAGGAATTATGAGATATTTAGGTAAATAAAACAATCAACATAGTGAGACCTTGTCTCAAAAAAAAAACTATAATCATAAATAGAAAAAAAAAGGCTACCAATGTCTTTCAGGAGAGTGGCATATTATTAAAGGTTCCTTGTTATTCTGTGGAGTAGTAAGAACTTGTAACTAAATGTTTTTCAAATGTCTTAAAGCTGAAAATTAGCCAGTTGTGGTAGTGCTTGCCTGTAATTCCAGCACTTGGCAGGCAGAGGCAGGAGGATCACAGCAAGTGTAAGGCCAGCCTGGGCTACATAGTGAGTTAAAAAACCAGCCTGGACTACATAGCTAGACCCCCTTCCTCCCAAAAGAGCTGAAAATTAGTGATATTATTCAGACTTTAGCTTTGTTAATAAAATTTTTAAAGTATTATAAAAGATAAAATTTATTTATTTTATTTTTATTGTATTTTTGGTACCAGGGATTGAACTCACGACCTCACACTTACCAGGCAGGTGCTTATGCAACCAAGCTAAATCCTCAGCGCGTAAAAGATAAAATTTACATGTGTAGGAATTACAAGTCTTTAGCACAATTTTCAATATACACCCCAGGCAATTCAAAGATAAAAATTTACTTTGGCGGGGTGGTGCTGGAGATTGAACCCAGCCCTTTGTGCATGCTAGGTAAGTGTTCCACCACTGAGCTACATCCCTAGCCCTTTTTATATTTTGAGATAGGGTCTCACTAAATTGACCAAATTAACCTCAAATTTATGATCCTCCTGTTTCAGCCTCCCAAGTAGCATGGACCATACCACCCAGCTTTAGCCATCTTTCTTGATAATACCTGGTAATCTATGACTTGCTTTCCAAAAGTATAGAAACAAATATGTGAATGAAGGCTGGGCATAGTGGTATATGCCTATAATCCTAGCATTCAGATGGTTTAAGCAAAAGGACTGCCAGGAGTTCAAGATCAGCTTGGGCTACATACTGAGTTCAAAATCTGGACTGAGTTCATAGCAAGACCCTGTCTCAAGAGAAAAAAAGAAAACAGAAGCTTTCATGTGGAAAAAATGGGCTTCTCTTTTAAAAATTCATCAGGCTTCCATGTGCCAAAATGTTGAGAACTACACACATTCAAACACAGTCCTCTCCCATGCAAACAAAAATGCCTGGACTCTTACCTCTGACAATGCAGGATATGGGCAATATAAATGTTTCTTTCTCTTCACCTGACAATAATTATTTCTGTTTTTGCTCTGGTTTGCTTCATGAGATTATGAAGATACAATAAAGGGTTAGATTTTCATTTTTCTGCTCTCCTAGCTAGTTAAATTAGACCCAAAGTAGATGGGTCACAGTGATTGGTAAACTGCCCTAAAGTAAGTAGGATTTTGATTTACAATTCCTTTTTAAAAATTAGATAACAGCCTAACTCTGTAACAGCAGACAAAAGAAAATGAGGTGACATGCTACATTGATTAAAATACTGCAAAACAAAAGTACAAAACCTGAAAATAAATTCAGTCCTATAGACATTTAAAAATGTACAATTATTAAAAATCTGAATAAAAAGGTCTTGAAAACAAATACATTTTGAGGTAATAGTTTATATACTTTGAAAAAATAGGCATATTTCAAATAACTTGAAGTATCATTTACAGATTTCATAAAGTCTCAAAATTGTTTTCTGCAATGCTGCTTTGATTTCAAGATTCTCTCAGTAACTGTTCTTTATGTTGAAATAAAACTCTGCTTATTCATTAGTTTTCTGTACATCCCATCTGGCTTGGAAAGCAGCTCTTCGTGTTTCCCATATTCAATAATTCTTCCCTGGTCAAGCACAGCCACAAGGTGGGCATTCTTGATGGTGGACAGGCGATGGGCAATGATGAGCACCGTTCTGCCTTCCATCAATCGATCGAGAGCCTCCTGCACCAGCTGCTCATTCTCAGCATCCAGCGCACTACTCGGGCCACAAGGAAGAAGCAAAGACATCAGTGCCACACTCACAGTTATTCACACACCTCTTGGTCTACTCTCATAGGCCCTGTGCTAGCAATGATCTTCCACTTTGATCAGAATCATCCTGCTGGGGCAAGAAGGCAGGATGCAGAAACGCATTGCAGCCTCAGTACCCAGGCTGACCAGAAGGATCCGGGTCTATTTCAAGGATGCTAGAACAAGAGCTAGATGCCTGCCTGTGCTCTCAATTGCCATTGCTGGCCCAGGTGCCATCACTGTACACTGCTGGGGCAAAGCATTTTGTGTACTATCACTGTGAAAAACAACAGAAAAGTTTTTCTAGCTGGGTGTGGTGCTGCTGCACGCCTGTAATCCCAGGGCTGGAGTGGGGTAGGTGGGTTTGAGGTTGAGGCAGGAGGATTGCTGTGAGTTTCAAGGCCAGCCTGGCTAGCTACATAATAACTTCAAGGACATCCTGAACTACATAGTGAGACCTTGTCTCAAAAAAACAACAAAACAAAACAACAGAACAAAACAAAAAATCCAAAAACACACCAACAATGACAACAAAAAAGTTTTCCTGAAGGGAGAATTTGGATTTACACAATTATACACATTATTAAGAACTAAGAGATCCTAACCTGGTCACTATCTATGACAGTATGAAACAATTCTGGTAGAGAGATAGTTTGGTTTAGTACAATTACCCATTGTACAGCCACATACATGCTGTTAAGACACCCCGCCACCACCAAACACACCAGTAAGACATCAGGGTATTGAGACAGCTTTACCTGGTTGCTTCATCTAGGAGAAGAATTTTGGGGTTCTGAAGAAGGAAAACAATTTAAAAGAAAACATTACTTTACTGGAAAACCCCACATTATCAGCAACAAAAAGGAATCACATTCTGACAGACACCACAGTGTAGATAAGCTCTGGAAGTCTTATTCAGTGAAAGAAACCAGGCACAGCAGCCATGCACTGTGTGATTCCTCCTGCATGAAATGTGCAGAACAGCCACTTTGTAGACAGGAGGCAGATCAGTGCCACCCAGGACTAAGTCTGTAGGGGACACAGGAGGCCCCACACGTGGCTCTGCCTGGGGCTATGAGGACATCCATTCTAAACAGTTGATGGTGGTAGAGGCACAACCCTAAGCATCCCCAAAACCACTGAATTGTATTTAAATGGGTAAACTATGTAGCATATGAATTTTATATCAACAGAGTTTTTTTTTTTTTTTTGAGACAGGGCCTCACTATGCAGTTCAGGCTTGCCTTGAACTCACTTTGTACTCCAGGCTGTCCTCAAATCTCAGAAACAGTATGCTAAGTAGCAGAAGTCAGATGCCAAAGATCACACATTGTTTGATGCATTTTTATCACATGTTTAGAAATGCAAATCTAGACAAATAGAAAAAGATTCGTTGCCTCCTGAGGCTGATGGTCAGAACAGGGAAGACCACAAAGGGGCAGGAGGTAACAGAAATGCTCTACAATTGGATTGTA
>PVJX010021764.1:0-31403 GCA_004027295.1 Dolichotis patagonum | reverse complement strand
GAATCTGTTTCATGCATTCTATTAGTTTCCTGTAGTGTTCATTCCAGGTTTCCATTATTTTCTTATTCTCCCTTATTTCTTTTAACTTCTGTCTTCTCTAGATATACTGAGGAATTCCTTCATTATAGTTGTTATTTCCTTTTTTACCTGAGAGATTATTTCTGATCTGATTTGTGCTATATTCTCATGGATTTTTTTTCTTTACTTCAGTTGCTATCATTACAGAAATTTCAGGAGTATGTCTTTCAAATTCCCCTGTTAATGTCTCCTGGATTTGTTCTGGGTAGGCTGGAGGTCTGAGATTGCATTTTGCTTCTGATAGCTATCTATCTTTAATGGAGGAATTGAGCAGATTCTGTAAACTTGTCATGTTTATATTTTTATCTCACTTTATGCTTTTTCATACTTTATTTATTCTTTTTTCCTTTTAGGTTTTACCTCACTTTTGTTGAAGTGAACAAATTACTTTTGAATATCTTCCTCGTTAATTTAGATGCTTTTGTTTCTCAGGCCACTAGTGCATACATTAATGGTCATGACCAGATAGATAATGGATTATTAATTATAGCTGTGTCTTTGAAGCTGTTTTTAAAATGGACTAATATTTGAATGAACAAATTTAGTAGAAAATGTGCACAGACCACAATGTGCATTGGCACCATCCTATTCTTGGGAGATTTCCAGTGCAGCAAAATGGCAGTGAAAAGTTGAGTTGCCTCTCTGTTTTCTTGAAATAGATGTCAATCTTCTTCCTTGACACTCTGGTTCTCATGTTTTCTGAGACTTTGGTCCCCAGAACTTATACAGCTACCTGCTCTGTTCTTCAGCCTAAGACTGAATGACACTAATGAATTTCCATCTTTTTGCTTTTGTTTTTGTTTGATTTGATTTGTTTGTTTGTTTTGAGACAGGGTCTTACTTTATCATCTAGGCTGGCCTCAACTCACTATGTAGTCAAGTCTGGCCTCTAACTCAAGGAGATTCTCCCTACTTCAACCTCTTGACTGCTGGGATTATAGGAGTGCACCACGACATCCATCTTGGGGCTCCATTTTGCAAAAGACTTATTATGGGATTTATTGATCTCTAAAATTGCATGACCCAATTTCCATGAGAAATCTGTGTGTGTGTGTGTGTGTGTGTGTGTGTGTGTGTTCTCTTGTTTTTTTCTACAAGTTAGTCCTGAACTACTAGCTGAATGAATGTAATTTCCACATTTTTAAATACATATCCAAGTAATTTGGGACTACATACACTGCTCAAAAGAGCATTAGTTTCTAGAAGCCACTTATGTATTAGATTTTTAAAATTACTGCAGTAACCAGTAATTTTGGTTGATCTACTTACCCAACTTTAGAAAGAAATAAAGTCTGGAGGTCATCTTTGGCATCCACTGTGTGCAAATACAGTATCTCCAAGACAAAACAACTGAATAACTGGTTTACTTAAAATCAGGATGTCCTTTATAAATTTCCTTTATAGGTTTTCAAAATTAAAGTAACAATAATTATTTTCCTCCTATTAATAATCCATAAAACTATCAGTTCTTGACAATATGAACCAATGCCTTAGGTCCTCCAGCCATCATGTATAAGGTTTTCATACATTAAGATGTGACATCTTTTTCTCAGTGATAGGCATACTTTAGAGAAAAGAACCTAGAATTCCACTTAGAAAAGTCTGTATTCAAAACCTGTGAAATGCATTCAATATATCTAAGCTTTACTTTTCCCTTTTGAAAACATATGGATTATGTTCTATATGGACTATTTTCTGTGTAATTGTGAAAGCTAATTTGACTGGTTATGTACAAATACTTAATATGGTACCTGACATACAGCTGAAAATATATAATTTACCTGATATATTTTATGTCATAAAATTGTGTGATTTCAAAATCAAAATTCTAAGATTCCCCCAAATATTCCACATTAGCTTTAAATAGAGTTCCCTAAAAAGGCAAAATTAGTCAAAATTTGGTTTTCAAAGCTACTGTATGATACATAAATAAAAGGTTTCAAGAAATACAAATGTGGGAGTGAATCTTTATTATCAACATGCCTGGATTAAGAGAGGCCTCGGGTGTGTCTCTGAAGGTGAACCAGCATGTAAACCAGCAAAAGGAGCATGGAGGAACCATCTTGACTAGGATGGCCCCATCCCATATGCTTGCATCCCTGATGGAACCAAAGAGGAAAAAGTAAGTCAACTGCACACCTGCTTGTCTCCTCTTGCTGCTATCACCTGTGGACATGAGATTCCAGCTTATCCAGCCTTTTGACATGGAACCACACCAGCAACTTTCCAGAAAATTTAAGAGCCTCAGGCTTTGACTGGTTCTATATCCTGATCCCTCTTTTTCTGAGCCTTTCAGCTTCTTGGTCTAAGAAGCTACTGGATCTTCTGTGTCTCCTGGGTACAGGGGACTGTAGAGGCTCATCTGTGGACCCACCTTGTCTGATCCGCAAGCCTATTTAACAAGTCCTTTTTCAAATTTGATTGTTTATTTTTTAGTACCAGGAATTGAACTCACAACCTCATGCTTGCAAAGCAGGCGCTCTGCTGCTAAGTTATATCTCTGGTCCTCCCTTTCAAAATTGAGAACCCTGAAGAATACAGGCTGCAAAAGAAACAAGTGACAAAATGGTTTCCTGAAATGTCACGGAGATTTCATATGGACAGAGAAAGTGGTCAGGCTTGGGAGGGACTGTTCACAACTAATCGTATGCCACTGACTGAAGCTAGCATGTTTATTCCCAGTGCAGCATGCTTGGTTCATGCATTCTTTTGACCGCATCACTCTCATTTCACAATACCTCTATTTATCTGGACTAGCTGATATAGACCGGAGTTAGGTTGCCTACTCATTCTGATCTAAAGTTGCTGCATGATTCTGACTGTCTGAATTCTAAAATCACCTCTGATTCAATTTTCTCTGAATGAATTGAGCTCAAGAAAAGGAGTAAGAATCACATAGAAAAAGATCACATAGAACAAGCACTGTCATTCAGACTATGAGTAGCATAGCTCTCCATGAAGAGAATTTGGGGATGAGGAGATCATTGTCCATGCCACATAGCTCTTCTTAGTGAAGAGATCACACAGCTCTTCTTAGTGAAGGGTACTTACGGTAGAGCTTCCAATCACCTGAGTGACCTTTCTAAAGTAAACTACATGGTTATTAATTTATATTGCAAAAAATTAAACTCATGGCCTTAGGATATGGTACTGCTATGATGCTCAGAGATCCTTAGAGGTCAATGCCAAGGACATGTCTTAGTGATAATTCATCAATTTCTCACTGTTTTGAACCTAATGAGTGTAAGTTCAGAGCCAATTATACCTGTCTCTTATTTCAGCAATTAGTGGATGAAAATTTAAACTGCAATACCAATGAAAATATTCACTTGAGCTCCAAGACCTATTTGAAAAATGACTAAGAAAGTAGAGGTCCATTGTTGCGATGCTAAACATGGTCTCTGAGAATAACCTTGAATATCATATCATTATTTGTTTTTAAATCAGAGTATGAGTATTATGAAGCAGATTAATCATTCCTTCTCCATTGCACAAATTATGTATTTTCTGTCTCACTTCAAGTATATTAATTCCAAATCTAACAAAAGAACTTTTTTCTGTAGCACCTCAGATGATGAGCTAATCTATGAAAAATGCAACATCTGCTAGAGCTATAAAACAAATGAAAAATTAATTAGGTATTTGAAGGTCTCCTTTTGAGACAATGGGGTTTAGTCATGTCTTAAATCCTCTTACAGCTTAAACTGTGTGTTCAGTCTGGAAAAGATCTTTCCTTGTTTCCTGATCACTGTGTTTTCAAATCATTTTCTTCTTCTTGGCTGGCCTGGGAGTTTTGGTTGGATGAGTGGTAATGTCCTTCATTAAGTTACGAATGCTTCCTCAGCATTCAGGAAGCCAGCAGAGAACATCTCCATGCCTTTAATACCTTTTTGACCCTCTGAAATCCCACATTGCTGAAATAGCTTGTGGAAAATACTTCACTGCAAATCTAGAAACTATTTGGTGAGTATCTATTGCATCCCTTACACACACTCACTTTTGAAACTTTTCTTCTCTTTCTGTTAGTTCACCCAATTGTAAGGTGTATCATTTCAAAACACTTTGTTATGCAAAAACATTCTTCAGAAAAAATAAATATATGATGTATTTGAAAGCAATAGATGATGTGAATGTTGCCAGTATTGGAAAAGTAAAAAAGTACAGTTACTACCTATTAAAAAGTTAGAATCACAAAAAGGAGTTTAAAAGTGCAATGGGTTGAACCGTATTATAGTATTTTTTTTAATAACTGGAGGATTTTCTGGGGGTGTCATTTATTTTTAGGTTGAATAATTATATTTTTATATGTATAGCTTAAATGTATATATGCCCCTTTTTAAAAATGTGTGTGCATACAGAACTGGAATAGGCTTACGTAATCACCTCCAATCCCAATACCCTGGGAGTCTGAGGCAGGAAGTTGGAGCTTAGTTGAGACACTGTCTCAAAATTTCAAAGGCCTCCACATGTAGTTTTGTGCAACCATTACTGAAAAAAAAATGTGGACACAGTATATCACTCTGCAATATGTGCCTTAGATGAGAGTCCCACAACATGGAAAGAAAGAATTGTATCTTTTGGTGAATTTATTTTCCCTAGTAAAACAGACAGGGATTTGTTTGCCTGCTACTTTCTCTTCACTCTACTGTTTTGTTTTGCAAGTTGAAAGATGACTGTGATAGCCAGGTTCCCATCATGCCAAAATACCTGAGAAATCATCTTAAAAAGGAAAAGTTTTATTTTGGCTTCAGTCTGTGCTTGTTTGGACACATTGTATTGGGTCTGTGGCGTGGCAGACATCATGGTCAGGAGTACATGCTGGAGCAAAATTTCTCCCTTTATGGTGGGAAGAAATAAAGAGGAAAGAGTTAGGGGTTCAATGTGTCCTTCAAGGTTCCACGTCCAGTGACCAAAATATGTTTTGTAATTTCTACCTGTTAAAGGTTCCATTAACCTCCAATAGCACCATCAGCAGGGAACCATAGAGATGATCAGTATCAAAGCTGTGTCTTCAGTGTATATTCAATACCTATGAAATTAATTAATGAAATTGATGCTGAGTCATCCACACAGTGCTATTACTAAACTTTATGCCAGTAATTGAAGGAAATTCATTCATAAGTGTAGAGAATATGACATGATTATGCTCTGGTTCTCTTTCCCAGAAATTTCTTCTTAGGCTCTGTATGTCACGGTTGTTGTGTCAGTGAGAAGAAAAGATGATGTTAAACTTTCTACATGAACCGTGAGATGATGCCTGAAGTTTCCACATGTTTTGTGGTCACTGCACTGAGGAAAGTAAGCCACATGAATAAGGTTGCATTAATGAGACAGAGCAGGTGACTTTTCCCAGAAAGAACTTTTGCAAGTCACACAGCAATAGTTCGATATAAAATCCTGGGAGTAAGAGGTTAAAAAAATAATGCAAAAGTAATAATAATAATAATAATAATAGCATCTATGACAGTGAATATTTTAATACAGATTAAGGAGGAACTTGCCTTGTAATTTAATAATCAACAGTAAATATTAATTTCTAAAACTCACAATGTAGTAATACCTGACAGAATAGAGAAACAGAAAAATCCTATTTCAGAGAAGTTAGTAACAAACATTGGCTACTTTTCCTCACACAGACAAAAATTATTAGAGAAGAGTTTATATTCAAAGGCATATCCATTAAGAAGGCTTGTTTTAGTTTCATTTTTCTGTTGATGCTGATTTGCTCTTGGGAGTTTAATAGTACAGAGTGAAAAATCCTTGCAATTAGATCGTGTGGGTTTAAACGGTAGCTAGTAACAACAACAAAAATTATTTTCAGGATAAAGAAAATGGTGTTTAAAAAAACAGCTGGTGTGTCCATCTTGATCAAGGATCAGCTCCTATAATGAGTTATTTTATTAGTCATACCCTAGAAGATGCGTTATTTCTTCTTATATCCAACTGTGCTTTCAAAATCTAAGAAGGTAATAAAAATAAGAATTCTGTGTTTTCAAAACCGATAGCCCTCCGTTCAATTTTATTTTACTGTTATTCTTAAAGATAGAAGATGGTTAAAAAAAAAAAAACTTGAGGAAACAATTTCCTGGTAGGATGTGCAGCAGAGACACAAAACAGTGCTGACTCACAGTCTCCTAGCTCTGAAATTGTGGAGACTGCTGTTGGTCAGCAATAAAACTCAGAGGAAGTGGAGGTCAGATTGGGGAGAAACAGAAGAGAAGCTCTATCATCTAATAGTAATAAAACACAGTTTCTCAATAGATAGCATTGCTACAAGCCATTGGATAAAATCTGTCATGTTTCGAATGGAAATAAATATCCTTTGCCCACCAGTTTGTGAACACTGGAAGAGATACCTGTCAGCCCAGGAGGAGTTCTGCAGAATGCACTGCTCTTTCTTGTATTTATTCTCTGTATTGAACACTTTCTGAAGTTTCATGATGAGGATATTTGAAAGAAAGAAGCAATGACAGAGTGAAACAGTGCCACCAAGGTACATCTAGCAGTTGATTAGCAAAATTCAACAAATATGTGTATTCTTAGATTTATTCAACATAAAGGTTATCTGAGTAAACAGATAAAAACAAAGATATCTGTTGCTATGAATATCACAATAGGTTTGTTCTGTTTTTGCACCTTTCAAAACAGAATTAAAAGGTTATATAATTTCCATTCATTGAATTCATGCAGTTCAACTGTAAAATTTTTAATTTCTAATATATTTATAGAACTGTGTAGCCATAACCTCATTTTATGTTAGAATATTTTCATCACTGCTGAAATGATACTCTATCCCCACCCAATCTAGGGGGCTGAGACTTGCCACTTGCCTTACCCTCGCTCTAGTCAGCTGCCAACCCACTTTCTGTATCTATTTATTTGTCTATTCTGGACATTAAGAAAATGAAATAATATGATATGTGCTTTTGTGACTGACTTTTTTTATTTAGCATTATGTGGCCAAGATCCACCCATGGTGTTACATTTAGCATATTTATTTAGTGCTGCTGCACTGAACACTCATAATGCATCTAGATTTTTACTGTTAAATAATATCCCACTGAATGAATGTGTTATACCTTCATCCTTTCTTTACTCAATGAATATTTGGATTACTTTTACATTTTGATTATTATGAATATTGCTGCTAGATTTCCATATAGATTGTCATTTGGGCATGATCTTATTTCTCCATTGACACACAACAAGGAGGAAAACTGCTAGGGCATACAAAAATGATAGAGTTTAGTCTTTCAGAAAACTATCACACTCTTTTCCAAAGTGGATGCACTGTTTTATATTCCTGCCATACACATTTTGAATCTACATCTTAAATCTGCCATTTTCATAAGCCTAACTTGTAGCAGCTGTGTTGGAATATCAATTGACTACCTACAGCTCAGGATCAAAAAGGGGTTGATGGCGTAATAAAGTGAAAGTCAAACCAAATTAGCCCAGAAATCTTATAATCTTCTCTAAAAAGTGCCAATAAATAATCCTCACCATTGCCATCATAACAATAAACTGTGTAATTATAGGCTGCATAAATCCAAAAGATCCCGGTTATCAATATTTACAAACCTCATGAGAAATTATTCCCTTAGCACTCCTAATTTCTATACAAAATATAGGTACTATGAGCTGATGTAGTTCTGAGTTTATACCTGGGTGAGAAGAATAAAGATTACCAGAGCAATCACATTGTGCAAGGACTTAATGAAACTATTTTATTTATAACATTTATAGTAAGAAATCTGTACTTTCACGAATCTGATAATGTAGCAATAGGATGGGAATCTCTAGCTGCTATGAGGCTTATCTAGGACCTAATACAAACTAGTTCTGCCTTTACATTTAAAGATAGATTGAAAATTTAGAGGCTCTTTTTTGTACAACTGAAAGTTTAAAAGATAAACCCCAATGAGAAATTTAACTGGTATTAAATGAATAAAATAAGCACTAGAAAGACTAGCTTTTAAAATGCATCTTCAAAAATCCGGTAACATTAGGACAGATCTCATTTAGTTATACATATTATTCACCCAGAAGCTTTTTAGTAATTGAAAGGGAAAGAGATACAGAGGTGAGGCGTTTAGAGGATTGGCATTAAATTGTGCATTTAAATAGCTCTTTTTAAAAACATGAAAAATTGACCTTTTACCCTTGCCTTGTAAGGAGAGCGTATTTTGTTTGCTGGGTGGAAATACTGAAGATGGTCTTAGAGATTTATACTCATAACTTACAAACTTTTCAAATTTAATGCTACTAATTTTGCTACCTGTTTCTACTCTAGTTTTAATTTCACTTTTCTGGCATGTAAAATCTCATCCAATTGAGTTTGTTCCATGTACACAGAGTGCTAACTCTTACCACATAATGAAAACAGTATGGGGATCCTCAAAAAAAATTTAAAAAAGAACAACTATACTACACAGCTTCTCCATCTGTATTCACACCAAAGACAATCATTATTAAAAAGAGATATCTATATTCCTGTATTTATTGTGACATTTTTTATAATAGTAACGATGTGTAAATAATCTTTAGCTCCTCTCAGTGGTTGAATGAATAAAGAAAATGAGATACACCCCTTACACATAGATGGAAGAAAATCTTACTTGTTACAACACAGTTGATCCTACAAAACATTGTAATAAATAATGAAAAGTAGAAGCAGAAAGGCAAACACTATATTATCTCACTTATAGATGAACTCTGAAAATCCAAACTAATAGAAGACTAGAGTAGAATAGTGTTAGCCTGGAACTGGCAGGGAGGGAGAGATATAGGAAGAAATTCTTCAGGGTACAAAGTTCCTGTTAGGATCAATATGCTCTGGATTTCTATGGTACAGGATGTTGGCTGTAGTTAAAAATACATACTATCATATTGTAATTCAACAGTACTAAGAGTAAAGCTTAAATGCTCTCGTTGCAAATCACAGTTATGTCATTAGACATATTACGTACTTTGAGTTAATAATGTTATGTCTGCATATATCAAAACATCAATTAGGGCACCATAAATAAATACAATTTTATTTTGTCAATTATACCTTAGTGGAACTGAAAAAACAAAACTGTCATTGTTACCTTCTGGAATACTTTACCAAAAACATCACCATACTTAGAGTGAGCCAGAGATAAGCTGCTTTCATTCAGTCATTTTTATTCCTCTCTTCTTCAGTTCTTTCTCCAGTCTGACATTTTCCCCATATGCCAAATTCTTGAAAGCATAAATCTGAACCATCCCATCCTTAAAACATCCAGTGAAAAGGAGAGTTGTTCTTTAGAAACAGTCAGTAAAATGAATCAGTTTTGTTTTTCTGGCAGTTATCAATATCCAGTGTCTTGACAGAAACTGAATTACCTCTTTCTCCTGTTGGTTCACTAGAACTGATGTCTTATTGATGTCCATGCAGAGAATCCCTTGAGATCATCATGGGACTCAAAAGTTTTGAATGAATGACTAAATTTCAGTTATATGTATTTTACTCATAACTGTACCATATTCGGAATACACAGAGGTAGCAAAGTAATGCTGTTTAAAAACCAACAAATTTAACATAATTAATATATTTGTTAACTTGAATGAATATAGTACACATAACATACATTGATTCCTGCTTCACAAAACTGTAAACTACCTGATAGGCAAAGTTCAGGATTCTACATTCAAATCTGCCATTTTTTTTTTTTAGGCTTCTTAAAAATGCTGGTTTTGGTAGTCATGGGAAGTACACTTTATTCCAGATTTGTCACTAATTAATTAGGAACTGAAGTATCCACTCCAATAAGGATTTAACTCTGTTTTTATATTTTAAAACAAGCATGGCAATGTTGGCTTTTTGACTACTGCGAGATCATTATGACTCTTCCGTTGTAACACTTTCTGATGCAGGTGTTGAGTGTGTAAGCTGAAGAGTTATGGACCAGTCCCAGATAACATCAGATATTATAATTGAATTCTACACTAGGCTTCTTGCATTTTTGCCTGTGACAATTCTGAGAGGACAAGGTCAAACCTGTTTAAGATGATGTCACCTGTATGTTTTTTGAATATATACAGCTTGATGTTTTAAATTAAATTCTATCTTACATAGGAAAGTTTATAGTGGTCACAAGTAAATGATGAAATTCTCTGAATGGCTACCTCCCACTTGGTTTAAAAATACATTACCAGGAGCTAATGAGAACTCTGAGTTTACTGTAATTGTTACACCAATCTTGTGCACCTATAATTTGTGTAAATAATATACCTGGTTTTGTTTATATGGTAATCACTCAATGTATATTCTTCCATGACTTCTCTCAAGCGATAGATATTTTGAATTATTCGTGGTGATATTTGTAACTACAGTGCATTCACATCTGCTACTCTGATTGTGTGTCATGCCTCAAAAATATCACAAAGTGTTCATCAAATCATTGACAGGCCATTAGATTACTTCCAGATTAGTTGTGTGTGTGTGTTTTGTTTTGTTTTGTTTTGTTTGTACTGGGGATCAAACTCAGGACCTCGCGCTTGCTGAGCAGGCACTTCTGCCGCTGAGCTAAACCTCCGGACCTATTTCCAGGATTGTGTTATGGAAACTTAGCAATGAATATATTAGAATCTATAGTCAAATGGGTT
Source organism: Dolichotis patagonum (assembly GCA_004027295.1). Lineage (NCBI taxonomy): Eukaryota > Metazoa > Chordata > Mammalia > Rodentia > Caviidae > Dolichotis > Dolichotis patagonum. The sequence goes on along the minus strand of PVJX010021764.1, from coordinate 20,693 downwards.
CATACTGGAATTCAGTTAAATATGTACGTATTTCACCAAGTTCAGGACATACACTATCACTAAAAAGATAAAAACTACCAGTTTGCAAAACAAAAGAGAGAAAAGGTTCTAATTTAACTACATCAAAATATTTTCTTATTGATTACAAGATTGCTCTTTAATTTCAGAAATATTAATCTGTGAACGTCTATGTCTTAAAATTTTCCACACAGAATCTCAGCGTAGAATTACTGGACCATAGACAATATACATATTCAAAAATAAAAGGACTCATTACAATTCCAAATTAATGAGAAATGCAATGCTAATGGATTCCGGAGATGTTGTATGGACTCCTACACTCATGGAATATTGGGGTTTTGTTACCTTTAAATTTTCCTGCTTTCTCTTTCTTACTACACACCCCCTCTGGTGCCTCAGCGACAATCCATTTCAGTGCTAATACTCCTGAAAATATTTTAATGTTTCATTAGGGAGAGTCTCATCTGTAGTATTGGAATCTCCATCATGTAACATCACCACCTGATCAGCTGACCAAGCATGCACCGCTCATTTTCCTTCCTCTAATTTTTCCCTCCTGGCCAAAGGACCAAATTTTCCATGTGGCCCAATGCTTGGTATATTTTATAATTCAATCTAAACTTCTTTCTTCTTCATTTCTGGATGAGCTCTGAACTGGTCAGTCATTAAACTTTGCTAATCTCAGAAAACTTCTCTACTTACCTGGATTGTATTTCTATATTTACCATGGTGGGTGTCATTCTCAATAGATTGTAGCATACATTTGTTACCACTTTTGGTAACATACATTTGTTGTAGGTTACATACACCATGCATTTGTTGCATGAATAGAATTTTGGATGGGAATCTATCTCCTTCCAAGGGATTTTTGCCAAGTTATGGCCAAGATGATCTTAACAGCCTAACCTTTGCACTTAGCTTTTAGCTCCTAATTTGCCTAGATTGTAATTTTTCCCCTTTTCCCTCATGCTAGTGAAGATATTATGCCATTTGTACTCACCTGTTACATGTATGAAAAAACATGGAACTATGCAAATTGGTGATAAAGGAAACAGTATGTATCACTATGTATAGAAAAGGGAAATTTTACCTTCATCAGGCAATTAATTGTAGATTTTGCCTATTTTATATGCCTCAAATGTGGAGCCTTCCTAACACACTCCTAGGTTAAACCTGAGTTTCTCTTGGATAATTTTGACAACCCCAAACCAGAGGCATATATGTATTACTTTCATGGAATTCTTCTAAGTCCCTTGAAAGATACTGTGTTCATATGTTGGTATAAAATCTACAAAGGCTATAAACCATATGAACCAACATTTGTTAAAATGTTGTTTTTCTTTTTCAATTCTCCAATCACACTTTTAAGTTGCCAGGTTTGATGTGCCTATAGACATTTTTAGACTCTAGTGGGAGGAGAAAAAATTAAATACGGATAGTGATAAAATTACATAAAATGCAAAATAGGCCATGACATAGAAGCATCAAAGGCAAATAGATGAGTGAGTGATAATTTAAATATCCACTGCATCAGAATACATTAAATACTAGGAAACCTGAAAGTCCGTAGGTAAATTAAATTTGCTAGAACTAACAACAAATTCCATGTCAAACTTAAAGTATTTTATGTTATTACCAATAATGACTAATCCTAGAGTAGCTTTTCTAAATCATCCACTTAAAAGCAAAGTAAAATAAATGTTAATAATAATATTTTACTTAAATATCTTTTGCTGTCCTCTGCAGACAAATGTCATATGCACAAAGAACTGATCTGTAGGTTAAAGGCTAAAAGAATTACAGAGCTGTAATCACTAAGTTAATTCATCTAAGTTGTGTCTTAATTTATAAATTTTGTAATTTTAGTATGTGGTCACATTTTAAAATGTAATTTGTGCCTTCTTTTCTTGCATGAATTTGATATTTTCTTGGAGAAGTAATTTTGTGTATTTCTCATAAATAGTACCTCTGCTTTCAATCTTAGAGCTGGTTTAAATGGTCCTGTAAACTTGGGGCATCCTCAGATTCTAATATGCCTTTTCCCTACATTCCCACTACTTTCAATATATTTTTCCACACATTTTATTGACCAAATTTGTAAAATTCAATGCTATCCAATTACATGTTACATGAGAATTATAAACATTCAGGAAATATTTTTGGAATGAAAGAATTAATGGTTTAATTCAACTACCATTTATTTTCCAAACACTAACCTTTCCTCCATTAAGGTAATGGCATAGTAAGGCATTTTGCAACACAATACATGTGCTTTCAACAGAGCCAGAGTAAAATAAATGTCTGATGTATTAGTGAATTGATCAGTGGATTAATAAATACACAAGTCATGAAGTTATCCTGATTGCTTTGTGAGTTTATCTCCTAATATTACCTCTCCATTTAAAATATTTATATATTTTATTATTATTTTATTCACTAAAGTTAAAAATTTTATTTAGCAACTTGCTTTCGATCAACCTACAGTTAAAAAGCAAACTGAGAGAGAGAATGAAGACACAAATTAATATGGTACAAGCTTTCTTTTGACTTTTTTTCTCATAGTAGAAGTGCTGTGTATTCATGTAGTGTTCCTTTTCCTAGTGACAATTTTGTCCACATACAAGAGATAATAAAACTGTGCTAGATTTGAAAGGTAGCTGCCTTCCTAACTAGAAAGAGGAAGAAATCAGCTAGAAATTAGAGTCCAGTCTGTCCCTAAGAACAAGGGCATCTGCTGAGGGACAGCAAAGCATGGCTTGCAGGTTCCTGGTGCGGAGAGGTACGGTGGGAGTAGGGGATGTAATAGCTATTGTGTGTTGAAAGCAAATTGAAAAGAAATTGAATTCTGTTTTCAGAAAATTTCCTTTCTCAGAAGGGGTTTTCTTTCAAAAATCACTAATAGGCACACTATGGTGCCTAAAGTCAAAGAAACGAAAAGAATAGTAGTAAAAATAAAAATGAGAAACTCTATTCTCATATCTACTTATTCAATTCTGGGTGGATTTTCTCTTCCCAAATAATTTGACAAACAGTCAGTGCTATAGGTGGGATGACTGGATTAATTTATTGTACTAGAAGAGCTGATTATAGATATGTTAGGGGCATTCATATTGATTAAACTTGGGTATGTATTCCTTTTATAATAAAAAGTTTTCTTGTTCAGTGATTTAGTGTTGTGATACTGAAAAAAATGGCTTATAAGGTTTCATTTTAGTTAACTAAGCCTCCATCATATGCTATTATACAACCTGAGCACATTACAGGATAAAGTTAATGAAATTAGTGAAAATAGGACCGTGCTGAGAATGAAGAAAAGAACTTAAAATAAAAACTCCAGCCCTGCCAAATAAATGAATCACAGAAGATTCTGAAAACCACAGGCAGCCCGTTCTGTTTCTGGCATATGAGGACTAGTACATCCTATGAGCTCTTATTTCACCCCTTCTTCTATTTTGGTACTTACTGCTCCTACTTATATAGCAGGTCTCCTCCTTCAAGAAATCCAAAGTCATCTTCCAACAGTCTAAACAAACCATGCCATTTTTATAGAATAAAAACATACCACCTCATATGAGGTTGAGTATTTTACTTGTAGAAAGTGCTTTTTAGGTTTGACTAAGTGCACCTCATTTTACAGGAAGAGCTGGAATTCAGAACAACCATGAATATTATTATTTCTCAGTCAGTTTATAAGCGGAAAGGCTGCTTATCTTCAGGTTTTTCCACTGCAATGATGCATGTGAAGATAAGCTAATAAGCTGCAGGGATACACAAACTTTGGTTCTTATTACTGCCAACCCATTTAATTCTAAGAAAAATTAATAGGAGAAACCATTAGCATTATTCTATTTATGCCCATAAAAAATTAACAGCTGACTATTACACCATGATACTAGAACTAGAATCAACATTCTTTTTTTCTTAAGAGTTCAATAGTTAGAATACCAATTGGAAGCAATTCTAAAAAAGAAATATTTTCTATAATTACTATAAAAAACCATACAGGGCAAGAATAGTAATGCTTTTTACCTGATAGTGAGGGATTGGAGATTTGATTCTTGTGATCATTTAACCCTCTGAACTTGTTCCATGGGTGTCCTTATGACACATTTCTCATTGCTACCACAAGCTTGAAAGAAAGTATTCCCCCACAACTTGCTTAATGGGCTAAATGAGCAAGCTTCTCAGTTAGTTCAAATTAGAAGATTAGTTTCCAAATAGCTGGGTGTGTCTTTCGTTTTTTACAACTATTTATTTTAACAATGCGGGGCTAATTAATGCACACACACACACACACACACACATACACACACAAACACACGCATATTGTTTTCAAAGACTGAGAGGAATCAGCAAATTCACCACTGTAATAATAGTTTACAGACCATCCCACTCTTGGTACATTGAGTAAAGAAACGTTTCATGTGCTCGGGTTTAAGCTGTGACTTCCTGCCTCCCCCTTACACCGTGCTCAAGTTTCTCCGCAGGGTGGTCTGTGACAATGCAGACCATGAAGTTAAGAGTCAAGTGTTAGTAACTGCTAAGACTTTCAAGAGATTTTGTTTGGGGAAAAGTACAAATTTTATACTGCAGACCAAGTGTCCAAAGTCAGGGCTGAGGCAGCTGCTCTGTATGGGTGGAATCTTTATCAGAGACTCTTAGAAAATCATGCTGGAGACTGACATACTGTTTTTCAACGTAATGAACTCAACAGAGCATTTATTTTTCTTCCTAGACTAGGGTAAGACCTTCATTTCATTGGTTCAACATCAGGTTTAACAGCTGGTTTAAGAGTAAGATATGTGCTGTAGAAAAAAAAATGTCTTTATTCACTGAAAGCCTATTTACTCCGAAGGGTTCCTAAGAAGGGTAAGAAAGGGTGGATGAAAGACATTTGAATTGGCTTCTCTCTTCTCATGTTCCTTTCAGGGAAAGTATAGGCAGAATGGCTTGTGAATTGAAATTTTTATTTATTTTTTCTCTGTTTGTAAAGCATATGTAGTTGACTTTATATAGGTTAAATGCACATAGAATGAACCCTTGTACAGATTACACTGGCTTGCTTCCTTCAGAGTGATTACTATTTGGCAGCAATTTTGAAATATAGCAAAGTACTCTGCATGCAAATACCATGCTGTGTTGCCAGTCATCTTGAAATTGCCTTCTGACCCACTGTATTACCTCAGGAAACAGGGTATATAAAGTTCACAAAAGTTATACACATATTCTCAGGTGTATACGTATACATTTAATGCACACATATATATTGCTTGATATATTTAGCCATAAGTACTACTGAATTGGAGAATGAGGACATAATGGCTCTATGGAAGAAAAGTGCTGTATAAATCAGAGGCTATAAATGCACCACCTATAAGAAGTCCTAGTGCAATTTTAAAATTTAATAACTTTGGATGAACCCATGACAGAAGCAAATGGCAAATACCATGGGAAATCATATTTCATTGCCTCTAATGCTAATATGTAAAGCCCCTGTATTCAGTGCTTACTGAGCTCTTCGGAAGTGTGCATTATTTGCCCATAAGTTTTGTAAAAGAAAGGCGAACATTACCTTCCTACAGTTATGCAGCACTGCTCTTCCTCCTGTTCTCTGATAATTACAGTTTCTGCTAGTGACTTCTTGCAGCAGAACAGTGCTTTTCCTGCCTTGTTTTGAAAACTTGACAATTACAGGCAATTTCACTGTCAGATCAATTCGTATATTGAACATTTTCTGGCCATCTAATTTACCCGTCTCCATGAAAATGCTTGTACTTCAGTCTTAACAAAGTTTCGCTTTATTCAGACTACATCATTAAGCACATGTTTATTATCTACTCTAAATAGATACCATTCTAAGCAACAAAAGAAACCTTTAGTTACTTATCCATATCTCACTAGAAATTGTTATAACAACATTTTTTCTTAAATTTGAGCAGAAATATGCTTCTTTAGTAATATGCAAAATTTATGAGATTTTTATCTGCTTTGTTTATAATTTTTCTTCCTATTGTTAGTATATCATTGTGATACATAACAATTACATCAATCTTGGAAAATTGATACATATACATATGGCATCTTGGTAACTTTTACTCCCTCCAGTGCACACACACACACATACACACACCCAGATTTGTTTTTGAATTGCAGTTCATCTTACACAAATCAATCTACTTCCTGTCCCAGGATAAATCTCACTAGTACATTACTTTTAGCTCAACATAAAAAGAGTGAGGATTAAACTGTATTAGCAAAAGGAAACAACAGAAAGATTTATCTTTTGTCTTTCTATGGGTGGAAAAAAAGAAACCCTAAGAAAAGGCTGCTTTCCCTAAGGGTAGGGAGCATTAAAGGAACACAAATAGTAGGGCATTGGAGGGATTAGCACCAGAGGGAAGCAATTACCACCTTAAGGCTGGAGAGAAAATGTAAGGAGATACAATTACCACAGCCCTCAGAGAAGAGGACTTTTGGAAGATGCAGCTGTAGTCCTGGGAGGAATCAGTTCCTGCCAGGGACATCACCTTGGTGCTGGAAAGGAATAGGGGAGAAAGGATCTTTCTTTGTCTGACCTCATCTTCTTAGGTCTTGCAGGGGCATTTCACTGAATGAGTCTGTGCAGCAAAGCAGACAGGGATATGCAGTCTTCAAGGCCCATCTGCTTGGACACTAAGCGAGGCAGAGGGGTGTGGGGAAGATTCTTGTAGAGATAAAACAGAAAAGAACAGCCGAGAGGCTCACTTGGCAGATTTAGAATTCCCAGGAATTTTCTCGAATTTTCTCTCTCAGGAGGACATCACATGGCATGTCCTTTACACCATTTCTTTCTAAATTTGCAATAATCAAGTGCTTATAGACTCTGAAGAATATTATGCTGTCCTAGACTGACCTAGGTCATACAAGTGGCCCATTTGTCATTTCTGTTCCAGTAACTATAGTCAGTATACTTTGCAAAAATGGTGCATTATCAAGAAATGCTCTGATCATCATGCTCAAAAGTTACCTGTAAAGGAGGCCATTTCACCCTTTTCCTTGGTGAAGTTCACCTTCCATTTCTTGTGGAGTTCCAGCTTCTCTAATATCATCAATAGTACGATGGATGGGCTACTTATCTCACAGCTTCTAATCTTCCTAGTTTTAATTTTCCTGAGTTTCAAAAGGGTAGTTCTCATGATGAGTCAATTTCAGTCACACGAATCCTCAAAGGTTTCTTCTATCCCCAGGGAGAGCTGCTAATTTCTGATCATTTGGTTCGTTCTCAAAACTCATGGCAGTGCTGTTCCACATAACTCACTACACCAGCATCAAACAGACAAAAGTGCACGACTTCACAACGCAAACCCGGGCTTGTGGAGCCACCTTCCCAGGGCTGGTAAGAGACAGGCTATTCAGATTCTCTAGGGAAGTCCCAACAAGAAGCTTACAAAAGCTTAACACAGCCAGATATCAGACTGATATGTACTGAGGGATGTTCCCCTGAGTTGTTGGACATTTAAACTGCATGAAAGGGAGAAGTATTAGCTTTTCTATTATTCTAATCATGGCTGAATGAGCACTGGTCCCTCTCTGGCATGATCGCAAGTTAGTCACAATTGTTCGTGAGGGGACCTAAGCTACTGCCTCACACTTTGCCAAGGAGAACTAATGTCAAGTGTGGTGTATCCAGTTTTACAAGAGTGTTCCACAAATCTACCCTATATAGTATCAATCTGGGGAGAAAATTAATCCATAGCTCTTATTTTTCTATGCTTTACTTTTATGTTAATTTACTTGGATGCTCATACATATTTAAAAGTTGAGGTTAACTTTTAAAAACTTAATATTTATATTTAAATTACTAATAGAGTTTTACAGTTTTACATAACTATTCATATAAAGAATACTCATTATATGAAATAAATATTGAATGCTACAATTACTATAATAATTATATAAACCTGTGATAATCACATGAACCTACTTAATATATTCCACAAATATCATGCCTAGAAGATAGATTTTTAACTAATGGCTAAAGCTATATGTAACTATGAATTGGAAACATGATTTAGGTCAATGAGGTCAGCATTCTGTTGACCTTTACTCATGACTATAATTTTCTGTCAATAAATAATTACGTGACTGAATGTGTCTGTTGTTTGTACTTTAAAGTTGCATACAATATTGTTTACAAACCTGATGTCACCTGCAATGATAAACTTCTTACACCTTTATGTGCTTCATAATTGGATAACAGATACAACTTTAAAGCCGCTTTCCACTTAGAGATATCACTTATGTGGAACATGATCATGACTGAAGAAATTATTATACCTTTTGTTTATGCCTTTAGATGTTGTTATATCCATTTATTTTAGGATGATTATATCATTCATAGAGATTCAGATAAAATCTCCTTATAGGTTGAATAATCATATAGAGGGCATATCTCCACCTCTGTCCTTATTCTGTGATTCAACAAACACTTTATAAGCTTCTGTGACCATGTGTGTCAGTTTGCCTGGACCTGAGGTTTCTTCAGACAAAATTTGCTGAGTTAAATATGGATGATTCCAGACAAACCAGGAAGAATTTGTTACCCTTTGCAGAAAAAGTCAAATACTGATGGGGCCAAATCCTAATGCTAGGAAATGGGCCATATGTTGGATCCAGCTAATTGATAATATAATAAACGGAAATGGATTCTGACTTTCATTAATGTGACCTGAAAAGATTTAGTGAGAAGAGACTAAAGTAAATTCACTAAGGAGTTAATATAAAGTACATGCTGTTATCTGGGGTACAGGAAAAAAACCAGAGAAAGAGAACCACAGACCACGATGCAAAGGTGATTCCAGTTTGCTAATCACTTGTAACCTAAGTGATGGAGTGGAAATCACCCAGGGGAATGATCAGCAAATTATAGGGTAAGAATTGATATCAAGCAAATGGATTATTATTGTAAACTTTGGCTTTAGATTATTTCTACAAGAAATATTTTGTGGTTCCACCCTAGGACCGGATCAGAAGGTCTTAGGTATGGATGATGTGAGGCAGGACCTGGGTTGTGAATTAATCACATGCTTATTGTGTACTATGTAGTTGCTTGTGCAATTGTTGCATATATTTACTGTGACCTGAGGCCCCCTGGTCTTCTCCTCACCCCAGAAATGAAGACTAAAGCTCAGATTGGTCTGGATTATACCAATAAGTCAAACATTTACTTTTATAAACCAGCTTATCTCTGTAAGTACCATGCCCCAGACACTTGCTTGAGTAACTCTCTGGAGGTCCCTCTAGACCTTGAAGCAATGCTGTGCTGTAAGGTAGCTTTTCCCTCATTTGTGACACTGTAAATAAACTTTACCAATTCTGACTTCCTCATTTTCCATCTGATCCTGACTTCTCTATTTTCTACTGGAGTTGCCAGCTCTGAGTCAATTTCACCTCACTCTCTCCTTTTTCCCCAGGATAAGATGAGGCACAAGGAGGAGTAGTGGAGGTGGGTGCTTTGGCATGAGCCCAGGCCCCTAAGGGTCCACCAGCTGGTCACTAGACACCTACATTTGAGAGTCATTATACTCCAGTCTTGAGAACGAAAAGGGAGGAAACAATAAAGAATCAAGAAGAGAAAGCTGTTAGGAGTTTATTTCAATGCTCCAAATGAAAATTGGTGATATTGGGAATCAGAGAGGTAAATGTACAGGTAATGTGGACAGTGGACATATTCTGAAGATGGCCCAGAAAGAATTTTTTAATAGATAGGGTGTTATTTATGGAGCAAATAAAGGAGTCAAAATTACTCTAAAATTTTGACCTACCCGGTTGACGAATTGAATTGCTCATAATTAAGACTAGGAAAACAAAGACTAAGACTTCAGGGGATGAGAAAGCTCAGAAGCTCAATTTGGCCGGCATGACATTTGAAATGTCTACTAAACTTTCAAGTGAAGAAGGTAACTATCCAGGTCCTAGGGAGAAGAAGAACTGGTGAGTATCGGAGGCCTTCAGGTTAGATAAGTGTAGATAAAACAAGAAAAGAGTTTCAAGAATTCTGTTCCAGAGTACTCAAAAATTAGCAACGGTAGCAAAATGAAAAGTAAAAGAGAAGGAGAAAGAAAACTAGGAGAATGTGAGGCCCTAACAACTGGGGAAGTATCTTTAAGGAGAGGGATCAGTTTCATGAGGTGCTGCTACTTGCCAAAGTAAGGGGGCGCTAAAGAGTGTTTCACTATGTGGAGGTCAGCTTAGTGTTGTAGTGTCATCAGAAAATATATAGTTTTGCCATAAAAGGAAAAAAATAACTGAGATAAGCTTGAAAGAAAACTCTGTTTACAAGCAAGAATTTTTAAATTTTTTTTTATTTTCTGAGACGTGGTCTCGCTATACAGTGAAGTTGGTCTTGAGCTTGCTGATATAGTCCAGGCTGGCCTCAAATTCATGACGATCCTCCTGTCTCAGCCTTCTGCATACTGGGCTAAAACATACAAGAGTATTTAAGGTGGGAAAAACAATAGCACATGAGTGTACGATTTAAAAAGATTTGGGAAAATGAATATAAATTTAGAGAGAAGTAGAGGAATGTGAAATGCCTAACTAGCTAACAGAGTATAAGTATTACAGCAGTATGTGTCGAGATTCTCAAAAACCATTAATGTAATCTACTCTGTTTAAAATGGAAGGGATTTTCAAAGGATATGAGCACACTCAGTTTATGTAGACTGGATAGCAGAAACAAACTCATGTTGCATTGCAGAACTGCTCCGTTATAGACTCTGTTGCTGCTGTGCTAACCACTGCACCAGGACCTGGATATGACCCATGTCCAGGGTGACCCATGCTAAGCTGTCTATCTCTGTCACCACAGTTGTCAAAGGGGAACCTGTGTGTGGTCTACTGTATTATGCACTCATTGTGAGCACATTCTGGCAGATGTGACTATGCTTTGTCTGTCTGCAAGTAGCTGTAGGGACAAAAGAGAAATGTCTTCCATGGTATAGTGTTAAAATTTCAAAGTTTAAAAATTTCAAGAATGTTTAAGTAAGACAGATCAGTAGTACGCAAACACTGACATTCATAAAAATAGATGGTATAATGTGAGAAATTTTCATTCTTAAATCAGTGATTTGTCCCTCCTTCCCTCACTCCACATACATATGTGCTTCTCCACCACTTTGTGTATATGCATTATTAAATACAACACACATTTTGTTCTTATATTCATAGGCACATAATGAAATTAGATTTTGCACATAGACAAATAGCAAAGAAATTGGTAAAGTATTACGCTTACTTTCATGTAAAAATTTTGGTTCAAAATAGGCCAAAATTGTGATGTGATAAACCCATCTCCAGATGCGGTGTTTTGCTGTTTACTTAGTTTGTCTCTGAATAATTCTTTTAAAAAAGCAATTGAAACAATCTATAGTCATGATACATGATTTGCATACTAATATATATTAAAAGGAACTAATATATATATATTAAAAGGAAGAACTTCTTGAGAGTTTAATCACAAACTAGGCAATATCAAATAGTTGATTATTTTACTGAGCAATTTCTCAACATAAAATCCTTATTTAAACTTTATTTTTGTTTAAATTCCCCATACAAGCAACTGAATTAATATATTTGCATAATAGGATGTCTCTCTTTGGGATGGTAAAACCTTATGTTTTATGTATTCAAAACCTTTAAGGAGCCATCTGTTATTTTTTTCTTCTAATTCATAATAAAAGTACAATTAGAATAAAAGTACACTTTCTGATAGAATGTTTAATATGAATTGAGTGGGATTTTATCAGATTCCCAAATAAAATGGTGAAGAATCAATGTATCTTTCCATGTTCCAACCTAATTTTTAATGAACACTTTTACATGAAATCAGTCATCATACTCAGTTAATTTGCATTTCTATACAGAAGCAATTGGATATTGTAAAACCAAAAAAACTAGATTTGGTTCTGTAAACGCCATGGGCATACTTAATGAGTGACTTGAGTGGGTTTAACTATTTTGACAAGAAATCTCCACCAGGAAAAGCTCCGTAACTTCAAATAAACCAATATCTACTTCCCCCAGTGCCACTCGAGGCCTTCAAAGAATATGTAATTGTCAGGGTTTACTACTAAGCAAAATGGGTGGATTACATTCTCTGGGAAAACCTTAGAGCAGCAGAGGTTACACCCAGGATTAAATACAGAGAACACAGCCGAATCTCAGCAGAGTCAGTATGCGGGTGATATAGAACAAGACTGAGAAAATAAATAACGAGATATGGCACCTGTATGGAGAGAGACTGCCTAGCGTCAGATGAGGGGAGACAGAAGTCACTCTAAACTGTGAAACTTTCTTTCTATGAAATTATGAGAATATATTTGCCAGACATCTGTTTCTGTATCAGAGTGAAAAGAAAACCTTTACTATATCAAGATCCCCAACTGTAATTAGATACATACACATACACATACACATACATGGACACACACACACACACGCACACACGCACACAGAGTGTACTCTACAAGATTTATTATTTATGTTAGGATATTTATAGATCCTGTTATAAGTGATAAATATGACTTTAAAGAAATTTAAAGGATCCAGAAAGTCAACAATTTTGGGTTGCTTATTTTGGTATTGGTAATAAGTGATTCTTATGAGATTGTTTTTGTTTGCTTATTTACCACATGAAAAATAAAGTACAAATACCCATCAGAAACAATGAACGATCATAGCAATTCAAGAGAGAGAGAGAGAGAGAGAGAGAAAGAGAGAGAGAGAGAGAGACTAAAGTAACTGAAGTATTAAGAAATAACCTTACAAGAGAAGGAAAAGTTGAAAGTGGGAGTATCCTTTCATGAGGAGATTAAAAGCAAGCAAAAAGTCACACATGTGCCCAAATTAAACCAGCAAATTAATGTCTTCACCAAGGAAGTGTTGTTATCACACATGAATAAGAGGGAGGAAGTGAGCTGAACCAACAGAGATGACTGACATCCGACAAGGCTCAGGGTTTCCTCATGGATTATAGCAGAGTTCAAAGACCACCCCTCCATCTCTTAGCCACTTTTGAGTAGCATAGACATAGAGGTCAAGAGAAAAGGGAATTTTCAAAGGCAAAGGGTGGTTAATCATACAAAACAGTCCACAATTCAAACAAGAAGAGGTCTAAGGAAATTTCACTTTGTGAGCTAGATGATGTTTGGCAACTTTGGAAAGGTGTTTTGGAGAAAGAAGTAATGTACAGGCTGATTAGCAAACAATAGAAAACTGCATCTTTTGGTTCTTGTCTTCCATTTCCTGCATGGTGATAAACATTAATTACTCAACACGTAATAACTGAGAATAGTAATAGATTAGTGAGTAAAAATTAAGACAATGGTAAAATGTAAGTCACAATTGAGGAGAGAAAAAAGAAAAAAATCCTTGGCTGAAATGATTCAGTTTATTTTGATGTAAGTAATTTTGAGCATGGAAATAACAGAAATGACCAAATATGAATATATGATGTTGGAAATGGCATAGAGAAATAAAGACGAAAATAGTGATTGAGTGGATAGATGAGGTGGAGAAGTTGGAAGGAAAGAATATATGCCCATTGTCTCCTGCATGTGTCATTTGCTAAGTTATACAACAGAGTTTAAGAAAAATGGCCAATTATGTTTATGTATTCCCAAAATAGTATAAGATAGCTTATAAGCATAACGGTTAATCATAATTATTAAAAATTTACTGATTAGATGAGAACTCATGACCCTCCACCTTGCCATACACCACTCACCCACCCTGGACACAAACCCAGAGTTGGAATCTGGGCTGGGTAGAAATTCAGTGGAATGTAGTACAGATACAATTTCATCAGAATTGGACCAAAGAGTTGATTCATTCCACACTAACATAAGCGTAGGGGAAGCAAATGCTTCACTATTCGTTAAAAGAGACTATATTCAAGAGTGAATTCTGGAACTGATTATAGCTTTTTTTGAAGGATAATGTTTTGGATCGGTCTGGAAGCATCTTTATCCTAGTCCTGAAATTATATCTCAAGAAGGAAAATCTAATAATTTGATGACAGGAATACCTTGTTTCTGCATGGTAGCCAGGGTGAATAGCTCACTTTGGTAGCTCTAAGACTGTGTTTTTGTTTAATTTACATCTCAATGAGAAAGTGGCATTATTTCAGTGGCTTCTTATTTTGTGATGATATTAATGTATAGGGATTAAAGAGTCATAGGATGTAACCCTATGACCAAATGTGTAAATGGCAGCAAATATTTCAGTAAGATGAACAACCTTAAATATACATTATTAACTTAGGAAAAGAATGTCAAACGATGCATTAGAAATAATCTTACCGAGTTTGGGAGCAATTTCTAGAATCTTGTTATAATAAAAGAAAAATGTAGTATATCTACCCTAAAGAACCAGCATCAACTTGATTCATCCCCCAAAGCAGCATTCTCCAAGAGAGCTCTACTAAAATGGTCAGGTATGTTGTCCTATATGCTGTTAGGCCAGCAGCCACATGTAACTATCAAACATTTATACTAATGTGAGTAGGAAGCTAATTAAATTTTGTTTAATTCCAATTAATTTCAATATAAATAGCTGTCTGTGGTTAGTGCTTAATAAATTGAACACTGCACCCTAAGACCTTCAAAAGAAATATCCAAAGTGTCGGCTCCTTTTTTACTGTAACCCTGTCCACTCTATTATTTAAGGGAGAAGTGAGGAGCCACCAATAAAGAAAGGCACCGTGCTTAGGGGTGCAGCTGTACAGACACCCTACAAGCACCCATAAATGCATTCCTCGAGTGAGCATGGGATAGTCTTCAATATTCTCTTGCCAAATGAAGAAATCATTATCTCAGACTCATAAATGAAATTTCATCATTTTGACTCTTATTTTTAGTTTCCTATATAGAAATAGCATACAAACAATATTTAGTATAAAGAAGTAAAAACACGGGAGTGATAACAAGCCTAAAGGAATGCTAATTATTAAAGTGTCCAAAATAACATCTGACCAAATAAAAATATTAAAATGTATTTTACATAGATAATAACAATTCAGAAGTAGGGAGACTGAATTCAAAGTTGTTACTAGTTCTCAAAAACTTTACAATACAATCAATGAAATACAAGAGACAAAATTTTTTATTTTTTCATCATTGGTTACTCTATTAGCATTCTTTTTAGGATAAGTAAAGCTTTATATGCTTATTTGTCTACAGCAGATTGGTTTAATTTCACTAAATCATTTTGACCTGAATATAAATTTTGCATGTTATATTTCACTTATTATGCTGTGGGGAAATCAGAGTGATATGACTTTTAGTCGTGTGGTCATGGTCAGTTGGCCTGGGAGTACAGCTAAATGGTGGATATTTATTATCATTTAACAATAGAGATAATTATTTTTCACGCTGTTATTTATCCATTTTTTTCAAACTTATTTCTGTATTTCTACTGAATCTCATAATTTCAGCAATAATCTATAGCATTTGGACAACATACAAAAATGGCATGTATCTAATAGGCCACAAAGAGCCATTTTCTTTTCCTCTTTTTGTAGATAGTAACCACATAGAAAGTCCAGAGGTTTATACCCCAAGCTGTTTAGCTTGTGGCTTTATTGATATAATATAATATAATAATGTAATTTATATATTTTTATTTATAACATAATTATTAGGGCCACATTCATCTTCTGCTATCCTTTTATAATATTTTATTTGTTTAGTCTACTACATAATTAGAACTTGAATTACATCAAGCGTTTTGGTAAAAAATAAATTAAAAAATATCCTCTAAGTATAAAGTTTCAATTAGTATATAGTTAACATTTTATCAGTTGTATGTGTTACCAATCAGCTGATTTTTATTTTCAGTAAATCTTACCTCGATATGCTCTGAAATGCTTTTGGAAGGAAGTTGTTTCTACCCATTCAGTAATATAGGACTCAGAGTAGAAAATAAAACATGGATGATCGTTAACAAAATTTTCTCAGTGGCTTAGAGGTACCTGTATACTCTCCAGTGGTTGTACCATCAAAGGCAGGTTAGTATTAAGTTCAGGAGTTGATGCACTTCGTTCACCATGAAGTTTTTTTCCTAATCGCTGCCTGTTCAGAAGTGTTGTTTTTTCTCTCAATTGCCTCAAGCTTCCATAGAAATAGACATGCAGTGTGACATTCCATGTGTGGTCTGAAAAAGATCTGCCTGAAACATGGGCCAGCAATGATTAATGCACAAATCCACTCAACTTACTTGTTGCCCATGCAGTAGGTTAGTGTACACTGTGCCTCTCAGATCAACCTTGTTCCATTAACTATAAACAAATGAGCCTTCTGGAAACATACCTGGATGTGGATGTGCTGTTCCCTCAAGAAAGTACAGTCATGCCCGACTTATGATTCCAGATGTAGCCACTGATTTCAATATTTCATACTATCCTTGTTTTCCCTGGAGGTTAGGATAGTACCATCAGGTGAGATTCAACGGCCATTGTGAGTTAAGTTAGTAATGCAAGTTCCTCCCACTGCCACCTCAGACTGACAGATTTGTAATACAGAAATTGTCATGGTTTATATCTACAATGATCTCTGAAATTCTCATGCTGAGAGGTGATTAGATCAGGAAGCCTCTATGCACATCAGTGAATTCATCCATTGGTAAGTTTTGCAGCACTGTGCACTATTGCAAGCTGGGACCTGGCTGTTGGTGGTCACTGAGATCAGGACATGGAAGCATGTATTCCTGTCACTGACTCCTCCTCACCTCTCTTTCCAATTCCTGGATGGAATGTACTGAGAAGCTTTGTCTTCCATGCCTTCCCATCAAGCTGCTTCCGACATGGAATCAGCTGACTGAACTAAACAGGAAGCCACATTAAATCTCTTTAAATTAAGTCCTTTAAGATGTAAGTGTTGTGTATTTTGTCCCAGGGATGAAACAGCTGACTAATACAAACACATTCACTTTTCTCCTCTCAGATCTAGCATTTCATTTGGAATTCAAGATTGAGGTCATCAAAGTAGGCCCTTTGGAAGGAGGCACTCAGAATTGCCATACAGATTCATCTTTTACAGTTCCAGAAATTTGATGGGTGATCTATAAAAAGTCAGTAGAATCTGATATTGAAAGTTAGGAAACATAATAATGAATTTATATACTCAATATCCTAGAAAGAGATTCATAAAACTAGGTATGATAACATCCAGTCTTCGGTTTTCCAACTGGAATTAGTAAAGAAAAATAGAGTTGAGAAATTCAACTCTTACTCAGCATTCTTCGTTGCACTGGATGATGACTGCAAAATGTTGTAGAAGTAACACTATTGCACCAGAGTGTTCAGTTGAAAACTTCTGGTTCAATCCTATTTAAACTTTGGGGGCCCTGGGCATGACTAAATTTATGAAAACTCTATAAAAAAGAATGTGATGGTAAAGTGTACCTGCTTCACAGGTTAGTACAATTCTCAAATCAATTAGTACATGCAATGCTTAAAATGCTTGCTATGTGAAAAAACGCTCAGTGGACATGCTATTAATTTTATAAACAAATGTTGTCATTGAATCAGGCTGATCTTCGGAAATAATCTAGAAAAAGTAAAGAAGTGTAGAAACCATGAATGCTTTATCCATTCCACGGTCTTATCTGAATGCTTTTGGATGCTTCATTTATATATCATTTATTGTCTCTTGAAATAACTCAGACAGATTATCACACCTTTTTCTTAATGCATCTTCTTACTTTGATTCTCTGATGATCTTAAAGTTTGTGGAGTTGTTACTAAGTATTAACATAACTGCAATAACAGATGCCACATTGTCCTTGTGTACAACAGAGAACTTAGGCCAGAATGCAGTTAGATAAATTCACATAATTTCTTTTGTGTTCTTTTTCTTACTCTTCACCAGTTATACAACAACAGAATCACGTTTCCTTGACTGATTGAACAAACAGCGTATTGTGAAAGAGGCTTTTCAACAGTAGATGCATATAGACATGACAGTAACAAGGATTTTTGCTTTGTTTTGTTTTGTTTTGTTTATCTCTTATTCTTTGCATTCAGAGAACATCAACCTAGAGAGGCACCAGGGCTGAGGAAAAAGGTAATCACACAAAGTAATGAATGCATCATACAATTTTCAGCATATAAAAAGTGATGCTAAAATACTTTTTTAAAAAAAGTATATTCATGGGCCAAAAATAAATATATCTGTTCTCTGTTCCAGCACTTGAATAAAAATCAGATAATGTAAACATCTTGTCCTGCACTGGAAAAAAATTAAAATAAAAAATAGCAACAGCCTGCCATCTTAGGACAATGCTTTTGAATGACAGTTACAACCCAGGGAACTCTTCTAATCAAAACTTTCCAAAAAAATACACTGTCAAGAAAACAGCTAATATACTCCTGTGACTTTAAAATATTAATTAATACTTTGACATTCATGAACATGGCAATGTATTACAAGTGGGGATGGTAAAGACAAGACATGTTAAATGATTTGCCTCAAGCTTCAGTGCTATTTTATCAGTAGAATTACAACTAGGATCATTAATTTAAACATTATCACTCATGATATTTGCATTTAGTTATTATCAAAATTATGCCTGTTTTTTTTTTAGTCCATGAATTTTTCATTCTTGACACTCTGTGAAAACTCAACTAGCAAAAGAATAATTTTTGGTGTTATTCTTAGAAAAAAAGATAATTAAATGGAGTATTTTCTGAATGTTCGCTTATCTTTTCCCCAGGTTTTTGCATAAGTAGTTGTATATAGATTTATTTAAGTTTCTTTCAAACTGTTGAGATACTGCTTCATATATTTGTGACTTTTAATCATTGTGAATATGATTCATTGCAGCTATTGTATTTTTATTAATTGAATGTTGGAAGGATTATATTGCTGCTTACTTTCAAAATTCAGAAGTTCTCTAGGCCATAGATTGGCATTGAAACCATCTGTCTTAGTTACTTTTCTTTTGTTGCTGAGACGAAATATCTGACACCCAACAAGAAGGAAGGAAAGGTTTATTTAGTTTATAAATCCTGCAGGTTTCAGTCTGTAGTCCATTGGCTCCAAGGCAGGGTGGTGTGGCTGAGAGGAAACCTGGTGGCCCTTTGCAGATCCCAAAAGCTGCACGAGCAACAAGTCAAAACGGAAAAAGGGCAGAAGCATAGCTCCTTTGCTCCCTGATTTTGTATGCCAGCTACCGGCCCCTGGGTAGGGGCGGCACTCACACTGCCAGTCCTAACACTAGATAACAAACCAATCACAAACCATGGACTCAGCTGCCTTCGAAAAACCCGCCCTGCATGAATGCATGAGGCTTTGGAGACACAAACCATAGTACCATCTTCATAGGTTTTTAGTAATACTCTGAGTTGTTTTAATTTGCACGTCAAAGCTTTTCTTCAGTTTAGGAAAAGGTTTTTAGTAACTTTTAAAATTATTTTTATGTAATGAATTCAGTAATGGATCATCACATTTGTATTTATTTAGTGCTATTTCCCTTCACATCTTAGGAGAGACATTTCTAGCTTTTCTTTTACTCTTTTACATTTCTTTTTTCTCTTATAATTGTGTCTTTTGCTGTTATAAATGAGGATTATAAATCTGTACCTCTAGGTGAATATCCCTCTCACATTTTTCTTAGTTTTCTTCCAAATAGATTATCTAATTCAAGCTCTTCGTTGTCTTTTTACATTAAATTTTTTTCTTATTTCCTGTGATAATATTACATCCCTTGCTTGGAATGATAGGTGTGTATCTTCTACTTTTTTCAGTTTCCTTTGTGTAAACTTTCTCAGCCATGCTTTTCAGAGTGATTTTCTGTAGTGGGAACACATGGACAATATTTGTTTTGTCTTTTTGCTTGTGATCTTTCAAAGACCTGGTGCAATTTTTGTTTTCTATTTATTCACCTCTGACTGGCATAGGATCTGTTCCGCATTTGGCAGCCGGCATCCTCAGCACTCTTGCTTATGGGGAAGAGTGAGGCTTCATGACACCTCCATGTCCCAACATAAGGCTGTTGTACCTAGTAATTATGATTCACTTTAGTTGACTGATGGGTATTCACCAGCTTGCATTTTCCAGGTGTACTCAACTGTGTGTGTTCCCCTTCCAGTATGTTCTGTGGCTGGCATTATTTCCACTTCTAACTGTAATGCTTTTGCTGGCCCTTAAGAATCTAAAATTGGTTTGCCTAACTATTTCCTTTCAACTTTTACTCATGTTGCATATTAAAAACTATTATCTAGAGGAAAGGAAGCAAATGTAATTTAAGATTCATCTATCTCTCTATTGATTTATTTCTTTGGTCTTTTACATTTGTATGGACACAGAAGGTTTGCTTTATATTGCAGTTTTATGGCAATACCATGATGTTTATTTTCCTGATGAAATGCTCTATTTTCTCCCCTTGGGAATTGCATCATTTTTCCTTTTCTTACATTCTCACACTTTGGAATCTTTTTTGAGCACCTTCTTATATTCAAATCCTACATATTTTCTGAGATCTATCTTTTGTATTTCTTGTTCCAACTGTATAATCAACAATTTCCTCAAGGAGATCTGGCTCCTTTCATTACACAAAGGTGTTTGGAAATCAAGAAAACGGGTTCTAAGTATTACACACTATTGATGAGATAGGTGTTTTTTAAAGGTGGTGGA
>PVJX010021763.1:0-31500 GCA_004027295.1 Dolichotis patagonum | reverse complement strand
ACCATAATACTTCTACATATGCTAAAATTCATAGACCTGTATCCCCTCAAAAGGTCATTACCGTAAAAAATTTAACTCATTACCGTAAAAAATTTAACTCATTACCGTAAAAAATTCAAGTAAGCACACATGCACAAAACGTATGTAGAGTGTGATTCTACCTTGTTTCTCTCACCGCTGGGTTTCCTGACAGATGTTCCAAGGATTAGGGTAAAGGAATACCAATCAGACAAGACTTCCCACTCCCTCTTCAGGTATAAAGCTCCACTGTAATCTGTTTTGACATATTTAGGTTTAGCAAACACTTCATTAGAAAAAACTGAAATTTGAACTACTGATACAGTAATGCCTAGTAACAACTAGCACGCACTGGGAGCTTACCATGTACAAGCACTGCACAAAATGCTTTCTTAATATGCATCACCTCGTTATTTCTCTGTATAGTTCCCTGGGGTATGAATTGACATGCTTTGAAGATGAAGAAATTGGGGCCGTAAGAAACTGCTCGATTTGCCTACAATGACTTACACGGTAGATGGCAAGGCAGATCTGGATTGTCAGTTCCTCTCAGATCCTCTACTGCTGGGGAGAAACTGACCCCCCTAGCCCTGATACCATGCTTTCTTTTCCATCACCCACTTTCCCCCCAGTGTGCCTCTTCAGAGCTGTACTGCAATCTCCTTCTTTCATTCCCTGTTCTCTTTCTTTCATTCTTTCTTTCTTCCATCCATATGTCCTTCATAGGGACCAGATCTTTACCAGAGTCTGAAGGCTCCCCCAGCCTCCTCTGGCTGGCTTCCCATTCCCCTCTCCTCGCCAGTGTCTGCCCCAGTGAATTCCTGCATGTCTAACTCCTCAGTAGCCAAATCTTCAGGATGATAATACCCCACATACCAGGTGGTTGCTAGAGTGAAACTCCCTGACACAGGTGAATTTAGCGCCCCTGACTTGTGGTAGGTACTCAGCAATTACTGGGAAAGTGAAATGAAAAGTTTGTGTGACCAGTAGCTAGAAGAAGCTTAATGAGGGTGTGTTCCCCTCTGGCAGCTAAAGGGAACAAGCTTCTGTCATTCCCCACCTGAGAGTCCATAAGACCTAATCACTAGGAACACCTCTTCCCTCCAAACCCAGCTGGATACAGACAGGCCTGGCTGCTTCTTCCCACCCCCACTGGCTTTCTATAAGAGAAGAATTTTCACACTGACATCCCAGCTGGCCCCCATGTCTCCTGAAAGTCACTTCATGGGCTGAAAAATCTCTCTCTGAAAGAATTACTCTCATAAAGTGCTGTGAATTGGATGCTGACCTGGAGCTGACCAGAGGAATTTTTCAATACCCACTTTTATATATAAAATTTGTAACCTTTCTCTTCTCATTGAAACTAGGTGGTATTGATTGAGTACAAATTTTAGGAAAGTGTGTTTGGGACTTAATAGGGGTGAACCTGTGGTAATTGTGGCTACCCACAGTTCAATTAAGATTCCTAACCAAAAGGAGAAAATAAAATCAAAATCAATACTTCCATGGGCACACAGTTTAAGAACTTTGTAGTGATTTGAGCAGAGCCTCCTTCAGCTGCGAGCAAAGTCTGATTCCTGCCATGGGGCTGTTTTTCCATCATTTGTCAATAGGATGACAAAGGAAGAGGAACAGAAGGAGGAAACAATGAACGGCGATTCCAACAGAGAGACAAGAAATCCATCAGCAGGCAAAAGAGACCAGCACTAAGAACCAACCAGAAAGGAAAATAAATGTCTCCCTGTAATGACAGAGCACCAACTCATAATGAGCAAAGCTTCTTGTTTCTAGAACTTGTGGGAAAATTAGAAAATGTCAGTCTGGAAGGACTCAAGAGATTGCTGTTTTGCAAATAAAACTGAGACTCAGAGAGACCCAAAATAAAAATCTTGCCCAAGGGCTCAAAGAAACTAGGGCTTCCTCTCTAGAAAGAGACTAGAATCTAGCATCTATAGCTTCGTACCACTACACACAGGCTCTTCGTTCTTTGGCCAAAGCAATCTCACTTCTTATGTTTTCTTCTCTCCTACCCACTGCAGATCTAAAGAACCCTTTTTCAACTTTCTTTGTTTCCCAAGCCTCAGATGCCTAAGAGTTCATCCAGTTTTATTTCCACTACCTGTGGGTTAATGTATAAAATATCACAGGATTCTGAATATTCTGTCGGCAATGTCTAGCTATCCAAAGCAGACATGGAGCACAGCAGGCAGATGTGGAGGGGACCTGGCGCTAGAAGACCTTCTTCCATAGGTGACCAAGAAGCTATGCCTGACTTCAGTGAATCCTTCCACCCTCCCCACGGCTCCTCCTTCTGACGACGCATGACCGAAACTCCTAAAGAACTGAGGTCCTCTCTCATATGTTCAGTTCTGATTCTGCACAGTCTTTGGCAGAGGCAGGAAGCTTGATGAGTTGATCACTTCTGATCAAAAGAAGAACATTATCTCCTCCCACCTAGATTTTTTCCCATCTATGAAAGGGTCAGGATATCTAGTATCCAGTGCCATTTGGTACTTATTTGAAAGCACCCAGTAACTGCATTGAGTCACCCAGTGAGTGCATTAGTGGGTGAATGTATCAACAAAGGGCTTGCACTGGTCAGCTTCCCCACTGCTGACAAAATACCTGACACAATTTCAGGACCACAGATCTGTTTCAGAATCTCAAAAGGTTCGGTCCATGGTTAGCTGGCTCTGAGGCCGGAATACGGTGAAAGGGCACGTGTATAATGAAATTGAGGGAAATGACATACTTAACACTATTAAAATAAATAGAATCTTACTTGGAAAGAAGTCTGAATTAGCTAAGTGCACTGCAACCTGGCTTGACCATAATGGAGACCAAAAGAGAAATAAAAATAGGAAAATCTAACCAGGTATGGGGCTACATGCCTATAATTTCAGCCCTCAGGAGGCTGAGGCAGGAAAATCACCATGAGTTCAAGGCCAACTTGGGCTACATAGTGAGTTCAAAGCCAGCTTAAACTGCATAGTGAAACCCTGTCTCAAAAGAAAAGGGAGGTGTCTAATAATACAGCTGAGGTGGCTTATTCTATGAATAATATGAGGTTTAAGGTTTTAGAGTACATCAACAGGACTAGGCTAGCACTGCCCAGAGAGCTGATAAAATGTTATTTCTAGGTGTTTCATTAGAGTGTCTCAAGAAAAGGTTAGCATTTGATTTGGTGGACAGAGGAAAGGTGATTCCCCTCTCCACCGGTGTGGGTGATGTCACTCTGTCCTTTGAAGCTCTAATTAGAATGAAAAGATGGAAGAAGACTGACTTGACTCTGTCTACACTAGTGCAGCCATCTTTTCCTGCCCTTGAATATTAGAATTCTTGGTTTTGGAGCCTTCAGACTTGGACTAGAGCTTAGACCACCAGACTCTGGTTCTTAGGATGGAAGACTTGGACAAAGACTTACACCACTAACTGCTGCTGGTTCTCAGGCCCTCAGGGTTAGACTGGAACTGTACCACCTGCTGTCCTGACTACGGAGGGAAGACCATGGAACTTTTCAGCCTCCAGGTTGATCATGTGAGCCAAGCCCTCGTAATAAATTTATTCTGGTGTATCTACATTTTATTGCTTCTGTTTCTCCAAAGAGCCTTGATCAATACCCCAACCTTCAATAAAGTCTGAATTCCTTCATAACTCAGGATGGGATCAAGGGATGCAGAAGACCATGAAGAGAACTATCTCACATCTGTGTTAATACCAAACTCAACTTTTCCAGTTTAAAAAAAATATTTTTCAGAGACATAGAAGACCACAAAAACTCAAGCCCAAGAAAACTGGCAGTTTTGTGGGGAGTACCTTAGACTTTCTATATTTCACAGAATAACATTTGGATCAATTGAATCTAAATCTTAAAAGAGCTAGAAGAGTTCAGCTGACTTCAAATTCCATGTGAAAGATTTGATATTATAAATGCTTGGTAAATATTAATTTATTTTCCCTCCTGTTCAAGAAATTGTTGATGACTGTGGCTGAGGGATGGTTTGCTGTACTTTAACCTATTTGAATCGGTGGACAACCTGGAATAAACAGAAAACAAGGCTATGAGTGGACAATTACCACAAATAAAAACACTGTCTGTTCCACTTGGCTGCACATGTCAGCAAACAAAAGCACACAAGGTTTGCCCATCAATTTCCAGTAACGCATTTTTAAAAGTCTTCTTTGGAACCTGGATGTCTCTCAAATAAGTGAGCTAAAAGCTTGTATCTATTTTGCTTTTGCAGTAGCTACTTAGAAACAAAGAAAATGCTTACTTAACTAAAAGCAGAGATGCAAAGACATGAAAAATAGAAACACTCATTTCTTGGAGGGATAGTTTATGCAATCTTTGTAAATCCCAAAGCTACCTTCTAAAGACTGAAATTACACAAATCCTATAGTGACCTAAATCCCAAGGCTGTACTATTTGGAGCCAGTTGCTTGTGAGAAATCCCTGTAGATGCATCTAACATGAGGAAGTCTTCACACTACCTTTTGCAGCCTTAGTCACCACTGGCAATGCCTGGCTTCTCTCTGGAGCAGGAAATAAAGAATTATCCAACCATCCGCTTCCTTTTCCACTGTGCCAGGAGCTAGAAATGCAACAGACACCAAAAATTCTAGTTATTATCCCTCTTCTTATCCCTCTCTAGGAACTTAATAAAGAGAGAAGGGAAAGACTTTTTGACAGGAGGGATGCTTTTGAATTGGGATCCGTTTCACTAGTTATACTATTGCTGACAAGATTAATGAATTAATTGGTACATAGCTATCCACTACTTTGCACATAGGCCATCCTTGTAACTCTATTAATTTGCAGAACATGGGGAAATGTTTTACTTCCACTCCCGTGGAAGATAACACAGAGAACTGTTAGATAATATCTTCTCCCTTCATGGAAGTCAAGCTCCCTGGGTTACATGTGTCAGGAATGTGACCGTTCAAGGTAGTTTTTCTTGGATTTCAAGGTAATCTTGCCAGGATTCCCTTTGAGATTAAGAATTTCTGGGCTACTATGATTATTAGAACAGGTTTGAGCCACAGATGCTTTTCAACAAATATGGCAGCATGGACCTTCTTTTCCATTACATCTTGTAGTTGCCGTTACCTAATGTGTTTTTTTAAACTTAATTTAAAATAATTTTAATTCTAGCTACTTTCACAGTCTCCTTTTTCTTTTGCTCTGAAATTGTTACAATGTATGAGATTAGGTTTCCTAACAAAACATCTATTAAAAAGAATAATTTTATATTGTTATTCCTAAAAGTTATAACTCTTGTTTTGATTTCTTGTCTTTTGCATTGATTACATTTTTCAGACTATTTCTTAGCCATACTGGTTGTTTCTGCCAAAATGGTCTTCTTTCATACTTTATTACTAGATTTTTGTAATTAAATATAATGGTTTCTCTTAATCTGATAATCCATCTTATACTAGATTTCACTTTCAGATTCATGTTTTGGGTATGAATGAATTTTTGGTTCTATGAAGTATCTTCTTCTATGTCTGTGGGGATCATTACATGATTTTTCTCCTTTGAATAACTGATATATTATCAATATGCTAGTTATTTTTTATATCTTGACTACTTACCTATGGTGTATAATTCATTTGATTAAATTACTGAATTCTAAGTTTCAATATTTTAGCACATACTGTACATTCAAAAGTATTAGTCTGCACTTGTGATATCTTTCCCATCATTTACAGGCAGAGTTATATTAGTGTGGGAGCTGGTTTCTATCACTATGACAAAATACCTGAGATACTCAGCAAGAGATAAGGTTGATTTGGGCTCATAGTTCTAGAGGTTTCAGTCTATGGCTACCTGGTCCATTGCTTTCAGGCTTGTGGTGAGGCCGAACATCAGGGCAGGAGCATGTGGTGGAGGGAGTGTCTGACCTCATGGCAGCCAGCAAGTGAAGAATGAAAGAGGAGGGACCACATTCCCAATGCCCCATTCAAGGTCATGCCCTCAGGGGACCTAAGTGCTTTGCAATGGGTCTCATCTCTTATGGGCTCAACCAATTCCCAACTGTGCTATGGGTTGAGGACCATGACTTCAACATCCAGGCCTTTGGAAAACATTCCAGATCCAAACTATAACAAATAGTTTTATAGAATTAGAAAATTTCTTTATTTTCCATGGTCTTTTTTAAAAAATTGTACTTACTTAGAAGCATTCAGAATGTCAGAAAAACAGTTGCAACTTTTTTTGCAATTATACAGTGGTATTCAGTTAATAGACCCATAATTGTTTCATATAAACTGCTTCAGAGACAACCAAAGATGAAAAACGACTGGCCCCATAGATAACTAATTTGTAATGTGTACTAACAAGAATTTATTTTAAATTTCCATGCCAGTTTACAACCCACACACTGTACCAGGCAAGGTAGGTGGATTTAACAAAATACTAATAAACTAAATTCAGTAGCATATTAAAAGGATTATGTTCAACAACCAAATAGTACTTATGCCTAGAATTCAAGAATGGCTAAATGTACAAAAATCAATGAATGCAATACACTTCACTAATAGAATGAAGAAAAAATTATTATCTCAATACAGAAAAAAAAATTTGATAAAATTTGGCACCTTTTCACAATGAAAACATTCAATAAGCTAAGAAAAGTAAACTTCCTCAAAATTATGTATTATAGGTATGAAAAACATAAAATTAGTATCATACTCAATCCCTAAAATTAGGAACAAGGTAAGTATGCTAGCTCTTATGGCTTGTGCCTAGATGTCCTCCCAAACCCTCATGGGGTCACAGGTGGGGCTTTTTCAGAGGTGGCTGGATCTAGATTATGTGATACTGGGATTGATTCATGGTGCATTATTAAGATCAAGGGCACTAGGATTAAGGGTGTGAAGGTTACCTGCCCTAAGGGCCGGTAGCCTAGATAAGATATAACGGACAGAAAGCATTGTGGTACCCTTTTTGCTTTACTACCTTCTGCCTATCATGAACTGTGTCTTGTCTGCAATGCCTGTCTTCCATGCCATCCTGATTTAGAGCCAGTAGATTAGGGACTGAAACCTGTACAAACTGTAAGCTAAATAAACCTTTCCTCATTTAACTTTGGGTATTGGATACTTTGTCTCACAATGAGAAAAGTAATTAAGACAGAGTTTGGTACCAGAGAAGTGAGGTCATTGCTGTGACTGTACCTAACCATGTGGCTTAGGAGCCTTTGACACTGGCTTGTGGGACACAAAAGAACTAGGAAAAGTTTGGAGATGCTGGGTAAAAAAATAGAGCTGAAATGCCTGAGGCTAATTGGGAAATTCTGATTAGAGCTCAGAAAACCAGAATATTGACTGAAATGGTGCCGTAAGACTGAAGATCCAGTTTGGAAAGTTTCTGCTGGGAAGAAGTACACCACTGCCTGCTGGACAGGTGTGTTATGTCTTGGCAGAGAGTTCATCTGCATTTTTCTCATGTCCAAAGACTTTGCCTTAGACTAAGTGTGGTGGACTAATTAATCTAGGAAAATAAATCTCAAGGCAGTCTAATGTTGAGGTGGTGACATGGTTTGAGAATCCCCTTGAGAAGCCCAGCAGAATATTTAAAACCTTTTCCCTTTATCCAGAAAGGAAGCTCCAATAAATCTGTGGGCTGCAAAGATAAAGCAGTGTAGATCTTAATTGCTGGGAAGAAGCAGGAGAATGGAAAAGATGACCTGAGGGCATCACAAGAAGCAGCAGGCCTCCACCCTTTGCACCTTCAAAATAGCGAAAGAGAGAGACTTTGCTTCGAGAAGACAGCCCCAGAGTACCATCTTCCAGAATAATGTCAGCCTAGGGAAGTTATTACTTGGGATTTGGGTCATGGGTACTCGACCCCTACAACTACCAGAGAAGGAAACCTGGCCACTGCTCCAGCTAGCAGCAGGCCTTGGCATCATCCACATGGCATTGGTTTTAGGAAAATACAGAATGCAAGAGTTGTGACATCAGGAAGGCTTCTAATCAATTTCAGAAAAAGGCCTGGAGACCAGGTAGTGTGCTCCTGAGAGAGGAGTGTGTGAAACTGTGAATGTGAAGCCAAAGTTGTGAGTGTAGAGACCCCAGAAGGTTGAAAAAGCCTGGAATGTGAATTGTCCAAGAAAAGCTGCAAGGAATGAGCAAAACCAGCCAAAGAAAGAAGCTATGGGAGCTGCAACCACCAAAAGTGCCACAGTGGTGGAGACATGAAAGCTCCTTGGAGTTCACAACTTGCTACAGTTTGCCAGGGATGCTGGAAGTAGAACTGTGGGATTTAATATTTGCCCTGCTGATTTTACTCTTGCTTTGTTCCCATTCCTTGCTCACCCCCTGTTTGTAACTTTTGGAACAGAAATAAATGTCTTGTGCCATTGCATGTTGAAAGTATCTAACATTCTTTTCATTTATACAGGGGCTCTAAGGTAAGAGTTTACCTTAAATCTCAGAGACTTTGCACTTGGCTTTTCAGCTATCTTGAAGCTTAGGATTTTGGCAGCTCTTGGAGATGGACTAAATGTCGCTTGAATAAAGGGCTGTGCATGAGTCTTTGGGAGGCAACAAGCAGTATGTTATTGTTTGTGTTTATATGTCCTCCCAAACCTTTATGCAGTTATAGGTGGGGCTTTTTCAGAGGTTTCTGGATCTAGTTTATGTGATACTGGGATTGATTCATGGTACATTATTAAGATCAAGGGCACTAGGATTAGGGGTGTGAAGGTTACCTGCCCTAAGGGCCGGTAGCCTAGATAAGATATAAGGGACAGAAAGCACTGTGGTACTCTTTTTGCTTTGCTGACTTTTGCCCATCTGTCTTCCATGCTACTCTGCCTTAGAGTCAGGCAACCATGGGTTGAAACTTCCACAAACTGGGAACTAAATATACCTTTCCTCCTTTAACTTTTGGTGTTGGGCATTGTCTCGGTAACAAGAAAAGTAACTAAGACACTAGCTTTTAACACTTTAACATCTCATTGGAAGCTTTAGACAGAGTAATTTTTTATAGGAAGAAATATAATTGATTAAATCACAGAAGCAAAAATGTCTCTGTTCACAGATGGCATAATTTTGTAAATAAAGACATCCAATTAATTCCCTCCCCCCAAAAATGTTAGTTAATAAATTCAGCAGGTACAGAATACAAAGTCACAGGCAAAAAATTATTTATATTACCTAGGCTAACATTAAGCAATCTGATTCAGTTTTCAATGACATTAAAAATAATAAAATACTTAAGAATAAATTAAACCTAAGTAACCAAAATGTTTGAAAACAAAAAACTATAAAACACTGCTAAAAAGAAATTAAAGACATAAATAAATGAAAAGACATTACAATATTGCCCAAAGT
Source organism: Dolichotis patagonum (assembly GCA_004027295.1). Lineage (NCBI taxonomy): Eukaryota > Metazoa > Chordata > Mammalia > Rodentia > Caviidae > Dolichotis > Dolichotis patagonum. The sequence continues at coordinate 22,143 of PVJX010021763.1, read as the reverse complement.
GATCTACAAGTTTAATGCAATCCCTATTGAAATATCAGTTTTTTCATATGTTGAAAAATCCATTCTAAAATTCATATGTCTGCAATCCCAGCACTCAAGAGGCTGAGACAGGAGGATTGCTGTAAGTTTGAGGCCAGCCTGGGCTAAAGTGAGTTCAGGGAAAGCCTAAAATGTATAGTAAGACCCTTTCTCAAAAAAACTAAAATTTATATGAAATCTCAAGAGACACCAATAGGCATAATAATCCTGAAAAAGAAAAACCAACCAAAGGACACATACTTCCTGACTTCAAAATTCACTACAAAGCTATAGAAATCAAAATAATTTGAAGCTAGCTTGCCAACAGAAACAGACCTCAAAAGTAAATCCTCACATACATGGTCAGTTAATTTCTGACACAGGTGCCAGGGTCACTCAGTGGGAAAAGGACAATGTTTTTGTAAAATTGATTTAGGGAAAACAATATCTATAAAAAGAAAAATGAAAGTGGATCTTAACCTTACATGCTATACAAAAATATCTCAAAATAGACCAAAGATTGAAACATAAAGGCTAAAACTATAAAACTTGGAGAAGAAAAGATGGGGGAGGAATCTTTATGACATTGAATTTGGCTATGATTTCTCAGATAGGGTGCCAAAAACATAGCCAACACAAGAGAGCACAGATAAATTGGACTCCATCAAAATTAAAAACTTGTGTATCAAAGGCCACAGTCTTGAGACCATAAAAGTACAAAGAAAATCCACATGATAGAAGGAAATATTTGCAAATCATATATCTGATAGAGAATTCATACTCAGAATACATAAATAATTCCTATAACTCTACAATAACAAACAGTTTTTCAAAATGGGTAAAGGACTTACAGATATATTTCCCCCATAAAGGATATTCAGATGGCAAATAGTCACATGAAAAAATGTTCACCATCACTAATCAGTAGTACATATCAAAACCACAATGACCAACAATATACCACTTCTAATCCACTAGCAAGACTATCACTACATAAATGATGTACATTCATCCATAGATACAAAAGTAAAAACACAGGGAAAATAGCAGTTGTCGAGGATGTGGAGAAATTAGGATCCTTGTGCATTGCCAATAGGAATATCAAATGGTGCATTGCTGTAAAAAATAAGGTAACATCCAGAGATTTAGCTCAGCGGCATAAGCACCAGCCTGACAAGTGCAAGGTCATGAGTTCAATCCCCAGTACCCCCCCCCAAAAAAGAAGAAAAATAAGGTAACAGTTCCTGAAAAAGTTCAACACAGAATTATCATATGCAGCAATACTACTCCCGATCCAGCAATTCCACTCCTACATATATACCCAAAAAAATATGGAAATCAAGAATTCAAACAGTATGTTTACATCACTGTTCACAGAAGCAGTATTCACAACAGCCAAAAGGAAAAACAGCTTGAATGTGCATTAACAGATGAATGGATGAACAAGATACAATGGCATTTTCAGCATTCACAGTGAATGAATTTTTGATATGTGCTACCACATGGATGAACCATCAAAACATTACGCTGAGTAAAATAAACTAGACACAAAATGACTTACATACACCCATTTATATGAGGCAAAGTCATACAGACAAAATGCAGAACAAAGATTTGTCTTTTTGAGACAGGGTCTCATCATGCAGTTTAGGCTGCCCTTGAACTCACTTTGTAGCCTAGACTGACCTTGAACTCACAGCAATCCCCCTGCCTCAGCCTGCCAAGTACTGGCATTACAGGCATGCACCACCACGCCTGGCTAGAACAGAGATTTTCACAGCAGGGTGGACAGAGGAGGGAATAAAGATCATCATTTACTGAGTCCTGGAGTTTTCTGGGATGATAAAATATTTACAGAAATAGATAGTGAGGAGAGTCATACAATATTGTGAAAGTATTTAATGCTACAGAATTGTACACTTAAAGTGTTTCAAAATGGTTCATTTTATGTTATTTATATTTTACTACAAAGAAAAAAGAACATAGGCAGACAGACATTTATTGGAGATCAGCAGCACAAATTTAATTTTTTTCTTCCCTCATTAGTAGGTTACTTATACTTTCTACTTCCTCCTGAGTCAATTATGGTATTCTTTCAGAAAATCATATATTCATTTGGCATTTTTCAAGTTTGTTACCATTTAGTGGAATTTTACCCTTCCTTCAATATCACTATATCCTCTAATTTCTCATTTTTTATGCTTATGTTTTTCCGTAACTCTTAATTTGTGCCACTAGTACCTTGTCTGTTGTGCTACTTTTTTAAAATTTTTAATCCTTTTTATAATCTGTTTGCTTTACATTAGGCACATATTATTTGCTAATTACCAATATTAAATATGTGTATGCAGATCATTTTTTGGGTTTTTGTTTTGTTTTGTTTTTTTGTTTTTGTACCAGGAACTGAACTCAGGACCTTGCACTTGCCAGGCAGGTGCTTGTGCTGCATTCTTTATTTTAAACTAAAATTTAAAGTCACACATTTGCTCAAGTACTTTGATCGTACCATATAGATTTTGGTATTGAGGTTCCTCACTGTCATCACTGTCCAATTAGATGCTAATTATGTTTCTTATTTCCTCCTTTACCTAACAAGCATTCAAGTGAATAGTTCTCATTAATTTTGTTTTTACTTTCAAGTGGCAAGGGTTTTACTTTCTCCGTATTTATGAATAGTAGCATAATTGGATGTGACCTGTCAGATTTTGATGAGGGGAGACAAGAAAAGTTTTATATTTACTGCCAAATCTCACAGAAAGAGCCCAAGTTGAATGATGCTATGGAAGAAGTATAATCCCTGTGCTTACAAATCTCTTCACCATGCCGAAGTGGTCACCAAGAATTGACCACGTGGGGCATCCCCATACTTTCCTGGAGAGACATCATGCCAAGGACAACCTCTGAGAAGCTGCCACTCTGGCCCAGGACACTTGAAGACCCAGCTGTGCCTCTCTGACTGTCTGGACCTCCCACTTCTTCTTCCCTCAGAATGAAAAAGTGTCAGTGAACTCAAGCGAAGTCTTTCCTACTCACCTCCCACGCAAGCATATGTTAAACATAAGAGGAGTCACAAGTGCAATCAATCTTTCTTTTGATCCACTCTTAAGCAGTACTGTCTAACGCAGGATTTTACTTCCATTGCACCCCCTAGGTTTTTCCGTAAGAGTCCCTGGTGCTAGGTCCAGGCACTGGTGTCCCTAACCTGGATCCTCTTTCCATGCCCCATTCCTTCCTTTACCCTTTTCCTTTCTGCCACTCACAACAGTAATTTATTGGCAAAGAACTCATTACAAAACAGGCTGATGTTTCCTCTTCAGACATATGCGCATAATCTAAGGATAACTACATCCGTGGAAAAGCAACGGCCGTTACAGAAAGTGCTCTAAGAGCCCAGCCTCTGCCAGGCTGCAGGACCACACTCCTCTCTTAGCAGAGCAGCAGATGTCCCTGGGTCACCAGAACTCACTGTCAGTAGTATCTTCCATCTGAAAATAAATCCAGCATTAGACAGCTGACCACAGATGTGCCTCTGAAACTATGGCAACAGAAAGTCCCTGTACCTCTGCGTCCCAATTAAAAGTGTTCTGCTGGCTGCAATTGGGATGTTTGGTCTCCAAAACTAATACATCAAAGCAGTCACATAAGCCTCAAATGTCACCCTCATGCAAACTGACATTTCCCATAGAAGCGGCTAATGAGTGGTCAGAGCAAAGAGCAGATAAAGTTGAAAAAATCCACTTTTGGACCCTCTTCTCCATGCTCCATGCCACTCAAGGTTGGGCAACTAGTTAAATGTTGCAGGGATGGGGTGAGAAGAGATGGCGGGGATTTGAAGTTGAGCATCCAAGAGGAGAGAGGTGCTTCTTCCGGAAATGGAGACAAAACATTGGAGTAAATTTCACAGAAAGAATGATGCATGGTGGGAAATAGAGTTCAAGTCTACTCAACTGGGGCGGCCAGGTGTCTGGCCCTGAATGAGGAACATGATATTTCAACCTTTCTGCCCGATTTTTTTTTTTTAAGAAAGCAACTAACTAGTAACATGAATGTCTTTTTGATCATTATACTTTCAAATGTGTTTTATCTTTTTCTCTGATTGATTTTTAATCAGCAATAAAGTGGAACAACTCGGCATTTCGTTTCCCCTCTATTGAGTATAAAATGATCTATAAACAAACACTTAAGACAGTGCTACTGAAGAGATCCTGCAGACCTTTCATCGTGTGAAAACTCGGAGTAATGCAAGTCCCTCCACTCTCTAATAATCCGTTTGCTAATATATTCAGTACTATTTAATGATGTGAAATTTTATTTCCTGGGGAATCAAGATACATATGTAGATATTTCTTGTTCACTACAGCAAAGGAATATGTTTGCAAAATAACAAGAAGCCCAATTTATAGAGCTTAATTAAGTTAGAGGGCAGGTAGTGCAAGCTGAATCCTGTCAAAATGAGGTTCACGCAGGTCTCTTGGCCAAGGGGTCATCTCGAGTTGACAAGCAGACATGTGCCATTCCAGTTCTAGGCAAAAGAAAGAGAATAATTGGAAAATGGTATATTCGCTGGAGCTTTCCTGCTATAAAGAAACCTTCTTATACATACAGCTTGTGAGTTCTTCTTTCATCTTGTTAGCCAGATCTGTGTCATATGGTCATCTCCTCTACAAAGAAATGTAGAACGTGGCCTTTTAATGGACATAACATCGTGTTTCACCTGGAGTTCTGTTCATAATAAAGACAAGAACACAGATATTGAGTATGGCAACTATCATCTCTCTCTCTCCATGCAACCCACTTAGAAGGTTTTACATTTTTGTGTCAGTTATTAGGCAGCCCTCAGTCTAGGGTTCAAGAGGCAAATCATGCATGAGCTCTCATTAAAATGAAAAAGCTCACATAAAAACCTGACATTAATATGCATGGTGGTGCATACCTATAATCTTGGCAATCTGGGAGTCTGAGGCAGGAGGATTGCAAGTTCTAAGCCAGCCTGGACAACCTAGCAACTCAAAAACAAAGTTGAAGATGTAGCTGAGGGCAATTTAGTGACTTCACAATATCCTATCTCCAAACTTTAAAAGGGTTGAGGATGTCTTTCAGGATGTAACCCTGACTTCAATGCCTGGTACCAAAAACTAAAAATGAAATCAAGTTATAGCTTTGACCTTGGGTAACTAAGTCAGTTTAGAAGCTTCTGCTTCTCATGAGCAAAATGAGAGAACATAGGGCAGTCAGGATGAAGATCCTGACATTCTATACTCTCATTTTAGAGCCTTCCCCGACAGATAGGGAAAGTCACCCACAGAAGTCCCACTCTTGCTCCTGATAGACAATGGAGCGTTGCTATAGTATCCATCCAGGACCTGAGAGCGGCATCCCTTCAGGAATCATGCTAACTTGGAGAGATGACAACACTTCCTCCCAGTCCCTATAAGGAAAATGCCACAGGGCATTATGCTTCTAAGGTGACATAAATGCTCTGTTTCAGCAAGGTTTCTGGGCTGGTCATGATCAGCACACTTGTGTGTGTCCAAGGTGAAAGGTCACCCACGGAAGTCAAAGGTGAGATGATCCTCAAAGGTGAGACATCCAACAGATGTTTCCAGATAGCATAGTAAAAACCTCTGCAACTATGATGGCATTCAAACTGCCAGGAATATTGCTGGAAGTGAGAGAAGAAAAAGCAAGTGAGAAGGGAGGAATAGGAAAATCTTAGGGTAATTAGGAGTCCTTGTGCAAATCTGCAACACGCTGGAGTCCACAGCGTTTTCTTTGATAAATTTATACCACCAAAGAGGGGAAATTCCTCCTACTCCCTCTCTCCTGAAGTGTCATCCTTCCTGAGCTAACTCAGTGGGAAGAGGAAGCATGCTCTGGTTGTTACATGCACAAGAGAGACCTTTTATACTTTGCAAGTGGAATTTGTTTTACAGATTACATCATTGTGAGCAAAGCCAGTTCAATCCCAAGAAATGTCTCTCCTTCTTTTCATTCCTACTTATCCACCCCTCACTGCATCAGATTTACTGGTGAATAGAGACTTTCAGTGGCTGCCTCTGGTTAGCTGATAAATTGAGCTTTGTAATGCATTTATGACTTTATATCACCTCTAAATTCTTCAGATAGAGCATATTAGAAACACTTGGTCTCTGTTGGAGATAATTCACAAAGGAGTACCACAACCAAAAGAATAAAAAGTGCCCCTTACCCACCATGTAAATTCCACACAAGCCAGAGCCAGACCAACTGTCAACTGTCAGTCTGAGATTTCTGAAGTTTCTAAAAATTGGGATGATTTCAAAGGGCTCTCTTTTTCTCTGAGAAAAAGAAATAAAAGAAACTTTGTCTGAATTCAAAAATCTTCACCTTTTCTAGGTTCATTTTTCATAGCTCTTACCAAAATAAACCACAAAAAAAAAAAATCAGACAAACACATGTGAGAAAATAAGAACAATACAAACAGAAGAGTTTTAACTTCCTTTTCAAAGTCGCTAAATCTTTGAAATATTTGTAATTCATCTTTTGCCTGGTAGAATTTTATAAGTCATGTTACAGTTATAGGAGAGATACATTGTGTAAGTTTAGCTCACAGCTATATAAAACTTTATAAGGATTCCGTACACACACAAAAAAAATCTGCAAAATCAATAAGAGAGGACCAATGACACAACAGAATAAAAATCTGGCAAAGGCTGGGCACTGACTGAATGCCAGTTCACTGGCCGCTCACTGAGTAGGTGACACAAATGGATAGCAGCCACACGCAAACACCCCAATAGGAGCAGGTCAGGAGTGCTGGGGTGAAACAGAGACACACTTTCCTTCCCTAGGTTCAACACTGCCTTCAGAAAAAGCAATTTTGATATGCAAGTCATTTTATAGAAATTACTCATCCCATAATACCCTGACCCAAATCAAACGTGGAAAATGTAAGGTAAAACTTAAAGGCCAGTACTTAACGTCTTATTTGGTGTGACTTTAGGTTCGTCATACCCAGAAACATGCTTCCCATGTTGTCCACTACTGCCTGCACTCCTACCATTAGATACCTGTTGGCTTGACTTACAAATTGCCCTATTTTCAAACCTAATAGACATGGGAGAAATCTCCCTGGAGCCATCTCATGAGTTATAATTTTATTTGAGTAATAATAGCAATTTCCTAACCTTGTATTGAGTTTTGCCATTTGCAACAAGATCTATTGGATCTTACCAATAACCTTTAAAATAAGGAACATGATTGAAATTATGTAGATGCCTCCTCAGTAGTGACACCATCACTCAAGTTCAGGTTTCTGATTCTAAATTCTGAGCATTTTCCAGAATGTTATCCTGTATGAGGAGGTACCGTAAAGTCCTGTCTTGAGATAGAGTTCTGGCAGAGAGCGTGAAAAGGAAAACAGAAGTAAGTCAGCGTGGAAAGGAAAACAGAAGTAAGTCATCAATTCCTGCAGTTACCAGGACCGAAGGAAGGAAAAGAGAGAGACTGCCCCATAAATAAATAACGGCACCATAGGAGTGGACAGGTGTATGACAGACACATTAACCTTAAAGAAATTAAATAATTAGATAACACTACACATTTGTCAGAATGGCCAATATTCAAAACACTAACAACAGCAAAGGTCGGCAATGATTAGAACCACAGAAACACCCATTCACTACCAGTGAGACTAAAAGTGGTACAGCCACTTCGGAAGGCAGTTTGGTAGGTTTTTACAAAACTAAACACACCCTTGACACACAGTCCAGCTCTTGTGCTCCTTGGTATTTGTCCAAATGAACTGAAAACTTACATCCATACCAAAACCCACACATGGATATTCATATCAGCTTTATTCATAATTGCCAGAACTTGAAAGCAACCAAGATGTCCTTCAGAAGGTGAATGAATGAATAAACTGTGACATATCCAGACAAAAATATATTATGCAAAGCTAAAATAACATATTCTATCAAGTCATGGAAGACCTGGAGAAACCTTGAATATGTATTCCTATAGGAAAGAAGCCAACCTGAAAATGGTACGTACGTGCTGTATGAGTCTACCTTGTTTTTTATTAAGACAGGGTCTCGCTGTGTAGTTCAGGCTGGCCTTGAGTTCGCTGTCTAGCCCAGGTTGTCCTCAAACTCTAGTGATCCTCCTGCTTCAGTCTCCTGAGTGCTGAGATTATAGGCACGGTCCAGCACGCCCCCACTCAGCATGACTGTTTTGCTTGTTTGTTTGTTTCTTTGTTTTGCAAAGGCAAAACTACAAAAACACAAAAAGACAGGGAGCATGCAAAGGAAATTTCCAGAGATAAAAGGGAAGAAGGATAAACAGGCAGAGTACACATCACTTTCAAGAAAATGAAACCATCTGCCTGATGCTGTCATGGCAGATACATGTCATTGTATGTGTCAGAACCCTCAGGAAGTCCTGCTGTAAACTACGGACTTTGGAAGATAAAGACGTGTCAGTGTGGGTTTGTAGTTATAACAAATGTTCCTCTCCGGTGCCAGATACCGATAATGGAGAAGGCTGTGTGAGATAGTGGGATAGGTTATCCAGGGAAACACTTTTCCCTCAGTGTTGCTGTATACCTAAAACTGCTCTTAAAAATCATTGATTAATTAAAACCAACTTACCGATCTATAAATGAAGATAGATATTTCTGCCATGAAACTAAACACCTCAATGTTTCTCAAAGAGAGATCACCAAGGATTTCTGAGCACCAGCTGAAGAATACAAGCGTTTCAGTTTCCTTGTGGTCTCACGAAGGTATATTGTGGTCAGTCTGTCATCTGAATTTAAATTTCAATGGCCATATCTTCATTTCTACAGGTTCTTTTTGGCTCTCTTGCTTTCTTCTTGTCCCATATTTTCATTTTCTTCCATTTTATCTTGAGTGATTTTTTAGTAAACGGGGCTCCCCCACTTATCCACAGCTTTTCTTTCTGTGGTTTCAGTTACTCACAGTCAACTCTGCTCTGAAAGTATTAAATGGGAACTTCCAGAAACAAACATTGTAAATGGTATGCTGTCCTCAGTAGCAATGAAACCTTATACCATCGTGCTCCTTTCCCCACCCAGGCCATGAATCTACGCTTTGTCCAGCATCAATGCTTTGCATGCCGTCCACCCACCAGTCACTTACTACCTGCCTTGGTTATTAGGTTGTCACAGTATCACAATGCTTGTTCACCTGGTGGTGTAAGAGCAGTGGTGCTGGCAACATAAAAATGCTAAAGGGAAGCTTTACTTGGAAAGGTGAAAATACTGTAAAGACAACATTCATACATTTATCACAGTAGATGGTCAGAATTACTCAATTTTAGTGGCTATTAGTTCATTTACTGTGGGTAATTAATAAATGAATGTTTATTACAGGCACATATGTATGGTGGGAAGTAGTATAATAGTATTAACCCTGATTCCAGGGATTCCAGGGACCCACTGGGGGTCTTGAAATAGACCTCTGCGACAGAAGCAGGGACTACAGTACCCATTTACAGTCTCCATTTAAATGCCTCTGTTACCAGAAATTCCTGGGGTCCTGATTCTTCTGTCTTTTTTGTCTAGTGACTCTCAGGTGTGGCAGGTCATTTTCTTGTGCCTCTCGTAATCTGGGCTCTGAGCTCAGCTCCAGTGGGGCTCTATCTGTGCAAACATCAGAGCGTCTGGGTTAAGGACCTACACGACTCTCAACTCTCTAACGTAGCTCCCTACTTGCTGCTGAGGACATACTTGCCTGTGGCCAGCAGTTACCATTCTCCAGCTAAAGAGCCTCTTAGACCACTCAAGCAGTATAAATTAGAAAGCCAAAACTGTGCAACGAGTTCCTTATGAATAGAAGAAAGGTAACAGGAAACGGGGAGACAGACCTTCTGCAAATGGGAAGGAGGACCAAGAGGGAGGAGAGAGGGAAGAGAAGAGAAGGGAACTTAAATAGAATGAAGACATGATACGCGCATGTTCCAGCTTCCCACAATGAATGCAGTCATTATGTGCTGCACACTGCGTACATGTGCTAACAAAAATTAAAACTGAACAAAGAAACTTTAGCCACACTCAGATCTCAGGAAGAAACACAAAAATTTCACAGCAGTGTGTCTCGCAGGCAGACGCAGATTTTTTTTCCATTTATCCATTTCTCCAAAGGGGTGGTCTTTGGAGGATCCCAAAGTTTTTAGCCATCTCAGCTCCAACTCCCTGCCATACAGTCAATCACCTAAGACTTTCCCCTAGCTCTGCAGAAATGTTACAAGTCTGATTCTTACGCAGAAACAACCACTCTAGCTTCCCCAGCTTGCTAGGCCGTCTGTTTTCCTTTCTAGTTCCCTCTAGTTTGGGTTCTTAAAAGACCCCTTCTTCATTGCTAGGGTTTAAAAGGATGCTTGTTCATGTTACATTTTGTTATTTCTTGTGATAATGGATAATGATTATGAATAAAAGTGTACAAGCTATTATTTCCTGAAAATTACTAGGAAAGCTACATGGGTATAAAATAACTATTTTATGTTGTGGTCCCTGAAGCTGTTGTTATGTACACCGAGTTCATCCATAATATGTGGAGGTTCCCATGCCACTGTGAGCATAGATGCAACAACAAGGAATAAAATCTACTGGTGGAACATAGAATAAAAGGCCATTTTATATTCTATTCAATATTTTAAGTATTTTGTAGCAGGAAGGTTTTTAGACCACCATAGTACTAGAAATGGAACTATTAGTCACGTTAGATACCTTTTCCCATTGAAGCCTCAACCCAATCTTGCAAGGTAGATAACCATATTCCCATGACACCTATGAAAAATTTGAGACGTGAAGAACTTAAATAATTTTCTCAAGGCCACACAGCTAGCTAGCGCTGTCTGACCCAAAGACAGTTTTCTCTCCCTTAGCTGATATTACCTCTCTGAAGAGCCAGCCTATTTCCTCTGCTATGTCTGAAAAGAATCCAAAACTTGTGAAGAGTTTTACACTGAAGAGTCCTTTGAGTGTTCTCCTTGAAGAACATTCTAAAAAAAATGTACTTCTGGCAAGATTCCATTATTAATTATAAGGGTGAATAGCGAGCCAAAGAACTACGAAGGCTGGGAGCAACTTGACACCACCTCTGGGGAAACCATCAGGAATTCTTGGACGGACTCGTTTCTGCACCATACAAAGAGCAAGAGGGGCAGGCCTTTCCCTCCCAGGCAGTCAGTCTCATTTTGACCACGGAGGGTCAGTAGAAAGTCTGGCAGTTGGCTCTGCCTGAAATTTGCAGGAGAAAGTGGACACAGGAGAGGTTGATGTCCACACTGAGGAATCATGAAGCCGGTATCGTGGATTAGAAACTGGCCCAAGGCCAGACACAAATATAGCCATAATTGGAGCCTTCCCAAGTAGAAAAAGGGTATTAGTGGGATCACATCAATCACAATGATTAATACTGAAACCTAAGCTTTTTTTTAATTATATAAAAGCCTCAAAAGAGTATATTGTCAGGGAGGAGGAAGAGTTCCAATTTTTGCAGAAAAAGTCAACCAAAGAAGGACAGTAAATATTCAGGATGTAATTTAAAAATCAGAAGCTCAGACGCCACACATAGCACGCTCAAATGGTGCTTGTGCTGTGAAAGGTTGCCAGAGAGCAAATGAGCCTGCAGACGGCCCATCAGGAGGCAGCAGGTAGACCCCAGGCACTGCAAGGACAGCCAAGTCAAGGGACAGGACGGGGACAGCACAGGTGAGCATGAGCTGAGAACAAGGCTCTCACTGTCCACTGTCCTCCAGGAGCTCACAGTTGGCAAGGGCAGGGCCCAGGAGGAGCCACCTTGGAACAACAGACCCTTTAAAAATCTCCCATCCCAGACCAGGCAGGACAGAGAGACGAGCTGACCAGGTAGGAGATAGGAGTCGAAAGAGAAGTTGTAAATGCCAGTACTGATTTAAAGTGAAAGCACACAGACTGAAGTCTTAACCTCTGATGTCAAGCCAAACCAAATGACAGATTGGTCAGTGATGAAGGAGACGCAGAAGATCAAAAAGAAAGGAGAAAATTACAAGGTGTTCCGGAGACTTTTGTGATGTGACAATTACTGAACCAGAGCAGGACCGACTGTCCTTACTTAATCCTAGACTTCCCAGATGGGAACGGGTCACTAAGTGATTGCTCTCATTCTACTGCTTTGGAGAAATACTTTCCAAAAGAAGAGAGGAATTTATGTATATTTTAATTACCTTAGCATGTCTGTTTCCAAAAGGCTGTGGGGTACATTACAATACTAAAGCACAAGCATTTCAGGGACCACGCTTGGCACCAACTGTCTCACTCCTCACCAAATCAATTTCTCCTCCTCCTCCTCCTCCTCCTCCTCCTCCTCCTCCTTCTCCTCTTCCTTCTTCTTCCTTCTCTTCTGTTTCTTCCTCTCCCTCTTCTTTTTCTTCTTCTTCTTCCTAGACATAAGGTAGAAAACACTTCCCACCTCCTTGGCAATAAGCTATGACTTCTCTTGCATATAGGAACAATTGCTTTCCAGTCAATAGCGTGAATGCAGAACCATGATTACCACTTACAGGGTGACACGTGGGCACCTTCCTGGCATGACCACCTTGCTCTCCCTTCACACTCTAGCTAAATGCAGGGGATCCTGAGGACCTTGTGTGGTGGGACCCTGAATCCCTGAATGTCTGTTTTTAGGAGAACTGCCTACTGAGTAGGAACACTCATTTGCACTTTATATAAGAAACTCCTACTGTGAAAAGCTAAGATTTGAGAGACTATTAGTCACAGCTCCTAGGATTATTCTACTTAATACAGAAACTGGCAACTGGAGAGGAATTCTGACATAAAAACCTAAAATACACAGAACTTGCTTAGCAGTTAGGTGGCAGACAGGGAGGAAACTGCTAGCAGAGAATGGAAAGGTGGAGACATGATTTTCCATAGCAAAACACTAAAAATGTGACCTGCCATTACATGGAAGGCATGTCATGGGCCAGCCAGGACTAGCTCAGGTTGAGAGATTAGGAAAAGGCTCAGATTTGTTTTCTGCTTTTAATAAGAAGAAATAGGGATGATGTAGAGAGAAATAAAGATTAAATTAGGGGTTTCAGAGGATCAGAAAAATCAACTATTTCAAGACCCCAAATGGTAATACATAAGACCAAAGGAAATACCAAGGAAAAATGGCTGTAATTAAGGCTACGACTACAGCCAAGGACTCAGGTCATGACATCCGTACTACGGTGGCCTCCCTGTCCCAATTTTGGGCCTTGTCTACCACACCTTTAGCACTTGCAAGTCTCTGAGATAGTGGGGCCTCTGACTCCCTGGACATTACACATGGACCCTGGAGACCTGGAGAAGTGTATCAGGCTCAGCTTCGCAGGTATTTCTCTCAGCCACATCTAAACTAGAGCCCGCCCGCCCTCATCACCATGTGACCAGGCCCCATGATGAAAGTGAGCACCTCGAAAGGTCTTGTGATATTCCTAGGCCATGGCTTCAGAAATGTGGAGTAGACATTCCCTGAATAGTCATCTAAACCCTCCTAGAGGTTTCCATCACAGTTGATTATACTTTTTACCCCCAGCTCTTTCTCCCCACATCAGATGGGGTTCCTTCCCCCGTCCCCATTTGCAAGGAGTCATCTAAGTCTTCCCAATGTACCCAGGCCCATCTAAACTATAAGGGCCCTGAGAGTAAGAATTTATCATCATGTCTTCAGTACCGACCCACAATTACCACTGGATGTGGTGGTGCACCCCTATAATCCAGCACTCTGGGGGGCCAAAACAAGAGGATTGTAAATTCAAACCCAGCTTGGGAAACACAGCAATTTATTTAGCAAGATGGTCTCAAATTTTTAAAAAATAAAATAAAAAGAGGGCTGGGGATGTAGCTCAGTGTCACGTTCCTGAGTTCAGTCCCTAGTTTTGAATATACATATAATATACATTATTCAGTTGATACTGAAAGGACTGAAAGGGACTGAGTCTCATGTTAAACAATCATACAACCCATGCTCCCCAGGAGACTTCCAGTTTACATCTATTGTCTCAACAAGTAACCCTTGGGGCTAGGACTTACCTCAGCGGCTAAATGCCTGCCTTACAAGCACACGGTGGTGAGTTCGATCTCCGGTACCCATACAAAAAAAAAAAAAAACCAACCAGTAACCCTCTTCCTTCTTCCAGTTATCCTAGTTTAGGTAATAAATTATATAGTTACTCTTACTGTGGGAACCTTGTTAAAATAAATGTAAGTAATTCATACAGTCCTTTTCTGATATGTAATGGCTTTGTGTTCATAAAGAAATGTTCTTACTATAAAACAAGGAGAGCAATAAAAAAAAAACATGAACTCTATCCTTCCTGAGACTAGAAGACATCTGTAACCCAGAGCCATAATATGTAACTCCAAAAATCAAAAGGAGGAAAGCAAATGGTTTATTGAGACAGAGTAAATTAAAACTAAAATGCTTTAGAGGGAAATAACAATGAGAAGGAAACTAATTTATCATGAAGAACAAAAGAAAAACTAAGGAATTGGAGTCACCATCACTGAGTCCTGTAAGGCAGCTACCCTGTCCCAGTCCACTGGGAGATGAGGAGTTTCTCTGGACAAATGGATCCATCTGACTCTTCTCTGAGGGACACCGCACGTAGATGAGGATGAAGAGGAGCTATCAAACCCAAGACAGCAAGGATTAACCAAATGCTACAGACCTTGAGCCCAACTTTTAAGTGAAATAGATGAGACACACATGTTAAATATCACACGGTTTCTCTTGTGTGAGAAATCAAAAACACAAATAAGTACCCACATGGAGAATAGATATTGGGAAGTAGGAAGAAAATGTTCAAATAGGAAAGGCAATAAGGAAGGGGGAGGGAGAAGGGAAGAAAGTGAAAAGGAAAAACGAGAATAGAAGAAAATAAGAGGAACAAAGCTCTTGTAAATAAAGGAAGAAGATTTGGAGGGAGAGGAGGGAAAAAAGAATCAAGATGTGTCATGTACAGGTGTAAATTCCCTATGTTGAATGCAATCATTATTTACATCAAATGTGTACCAATAAAATTAATTTTAAAAAAAGAACTAACCAAACACTGTATGTTGCAGTTGAAGCCTCTGAGCCCTAGATTTTTAGCACTGCTATCTAGGTGTATTGTCCAAGACAATTTAAGAAAACATACCACCTTCAAGAGAAGGAGGGAATCCTGCAAACAGTGACATTTGGAGCAATCTGGTTGGGCAACCAATTTCCCCACATGTAAGTTCTATCAACAAGACCAGTCCAAGTCTAATTAGCTGTTAGTGCCCCACTCTTTTTTTTTAAGAGAAGAAGAAAAAACAAAGACAAAACAATTTCAAATCATGCCTATATCTAGTACCCAACTCTTAAATGTGAACAGTTTTGGGGAAAGCTACATCTTGAAAGATAGAGACTAAAAAGACTCTATCTAAAAGATAGTGACTAAAAAAGAAAAAGAAAGGGAAATAGGAAAAAAAGGTAAAAGAGAAAAGTAAAGCGAGAATCAAGAGAAAATGCTGAGGAAAATTATAATTAGTGACAATGACTTCAGAGAATGAGGAAGATATGGGTACTATCTTCACAAAGACAGCAAACAGAAATTAAGAATAAGCACTTAACAGCTGAGGATTTAGCTCAGTGGCATAAGCACCTGCCTTGCAAGTGCATGGTCATGAGTTCGATCCCCAGTACCAATAAAAAAATTTTTTTAATTAAAAAAAAATAATAAGCTCTTAGAAATTTAAGTATTATATCCAGATTTTTTAAATTACTCAACAAAACTATGAAGTTGGAAACATCAAGAAAGAAGAAAAAGGAAAGTAGATCATTCAAGCACCAAATAGCTGCAGAATGGGAAGTTAAAAAACAGAAAAAAAATCCAAAAATAAAATTGGTGCACAGAAATTATCGAGATATACTGCAAGAAAAATTTTCAGAACTGAAAGACATAATTATTCAGATTAAAAGAGCCCATCAAGTATGCAAAGCAATGAATGAATTTCATTTATGAAATTTTAGAAACCTGTAGATAAAGAGAAGTCACTAAAAAAGAAATCTTAAATACTTTTGCAAAGAGAAAAACAAGTCATATATTTAAAAAATTGAGACCGACAGTGGTATCCCATTTTTAAATAGAAGTACTGGGAGGTATGAGAAAGTAGAGGAGTATCTCACAAACTGAGAGAAAAGGTTTCCAACATCAAACTTTGTAATCATTTAAACTATCGACCAGTTTGAAAGTAGAATGAAAGTCATGAAATATAACTCTCATTCTCAGATAAACTTTCTTAGGAAAATGTGCCTCACAAAAATATAAGGTTAACCAAGGAAAACAGGACATAGAGTCCAGGCAATAAGAGATGCAAGATGGGAGAAAAGCAAAAGGGACACTCAAGATGGGCCCTGGAAAGCCATGAGAGGACCACTGGTTGTGGTCCATCAGAGGACAAATTGTTATAGATGAACAAGGGCAAAAGGCAGGGTGTGTGTGTGTGTGTGTGTGTGTGTGTGTTTGTAAAATTGAATTGAGTGGAATTTTATGAAACTATGACAAGATGTAAGATTTAGTCAGGGATTCCAGAGAGTAAGAGAAGTGAAAATTAATGAGATCAATAATTTTACAAAAACCAAATTATTTGAGGAAATAAAAGTGTATTCTTAATCCAGGAATAAGCAATACTAAATAATATAGCAAAAACAGAAAACATGGGTTTTACTATAGTTATATCCTGCTCTAATTATATCAGGATGATGATAAGAGATTTAAAATTCTCATCCCCCTATAATAAACCGTATCTGCAAACAATTAATTAAGAGACAGCAGTGTATCCCTATTACGAAGAAATCTGGAGGTAAATATCAGAAGAAAAATAATTAAACATAGAAGTGTTTCTGGAGAGATGCGGAATGGCTGTTAAGCAGATGCAGCTGGGTAATTTTTAAGTCTTCTAGCACTACTTGACTTTTTAAAATTATGGGCATGTACTACTTCAACGAAAATAAAAGTATTCTCCAAAAGTAAGGCTTCTTTGTGGGCTCTTTTTTTTCCATCTAGTAATTTTTTAATTATAATAATAAATCTGTGTAAGATGATGGGAGCCTAAAGCATTAATGAGGAGTGAAAGACATTATCACCATTTCAAAGTCATTGTTGAAGACCGAGCAGACCCAACAACCTGAACAGTGAGTACCGAGGATATTTTTCATAATTTCTGGCACCCAGAACTGTTTGAACAGCCTTCATGAGTGGAGAAAGTTACCAGCAGCACAACTGCTTCCCCAGCGGAGGCAGCCAAGCCTGGATTTCCCAGGCTCCTTTGCAGCCCAAGCACAGGCACAAGAATCCAACATGGAAGAACGTGAGGTGAAGAAGAAAGCAAGCACCATGTGGGAGCCTATCTGGCTGAATGGTAATGCGTGGCCACCTGACAACTGCTAGGTTTTGCCGTGGCGTGACAGAAAAGGAAGGGCAGAAAAGGAAAAAAGTGCTTTATTGCAGGAATAGGAGGGCTACAAAACAGTGCAAAGACCTTTGGAAACAGAGAAGCAGCGAGCTTTTATTAGGTTTGCTAGGGGGTGGAGTTTTAAGGGACGGGGGGGGGGGGAGATTGACGTATTGACAGATGATTGGGGGAACTCTGGCGCACGCGCAAAAAGCTCAGCTTGGAAAAAGAACCCGGAAGTTAGTATTGAAAGGAAAAGATTTCCTCTTTAGAGTTCAGCCGTCTGTTAGGCAGGGGTCGCACTGATCCTGGCAGTGCTTCCCATGAGCAGAACCCATCAACAACTAGCTCTCAAAGCAGCAAGGATTTTAGAAGTTACCGGGCCAAGCCAGCAGCAGCTGGATGAGCCGCGCTGCCCGTGGGGAGCGGGGAGAGTGCGCAGAGCCAGGCCCTGTCTCTGCTGTGTTGCTCATAGCCTGCTTCCCTGGCCTTGCATGTTCTTTAAGCAACTTGCTGTCCTCTCGCAAACTCTTCTGCTTTCATTAGCTAGAGTAGGTTGTGCTGTTTACAACTAAAAACCTCGATGGATGCTGGGAGTTAAACTAGCATAACGTGGCGTGTTGATTCAGGAGAGGAAAGAATGTCACCGAATTTTGAAATGTTGGGATCCAGGGGAAACTTTTCCCGCATCGACAGGAACAGGAGGAAAGGAAAAAGTAATCGAACGTGACAGCTTGGATTAAGGGGCGCTTAAAGACGCCAGGTCTGAACTTGCTTCCTTACACTTAGGACAAGCTAGACTGCTGATGTAGCAGATAAATGCAAAGCCAGAGATATATATTGTATTGCTGTTATGGGGAGAGGTTTGTCCCCTAACTGGTGTGGCCAAGACGTTTAGGCCACGGTAGTCAAAAACCTGAAAGGAAACCCGTGCATCACATTTAGACAGCCCTGGGCATTACTCTCATCTACTCAGCCCTGCCAACAGAACTGGGCGTGGTGGTGCATGTCTGTAATCCCAGAATTCTGGGAGGCTGAGGCAGGACAATCACAAGTTCAAGCCCAGCCTAGGGAACTTAGTGACTCAGTGAAACCCTGTCTTAAAATTTTAAAAATTTAGAAAGATCTCAGTGCTATCTTCAAGGGTCCCTTGATTCCAGCTCCTTAGCTCAGTGGGGAGGCCCTGAATTCAATCCCCAGGACCAAAAATATTTAATTTTTTTAAAAAACTTAAGCCCTCTATTGAATGCTCATGTCACTCAGCTCATGTGTCTAGCCATCAACCCTCTGCTTTACTCCCTTCCCTTCACACTTGTATACACTGTCCTCACTGTTCCTCAGATATGCCAGATGCAGTTCTACCTCAGGACCTTTGCACTGGCAGGGCTCACTCCCTGGAACATCGTTTCGTAGAAATTCACATAGCTCACCATTCCTCTTTAAGAACCTCCCCCACCCGCACTGTTTGACGTCCCGCTTCTCCCAAGCACCCCACAGGCGCCTTACACTGCTTTATTTTTTCTATAACACTCAGCATTTTCTAACTCACTACACAACTTAGTCATGCCTTCCATGTGTTAACTGCCTCCTTTGACTAGACTGAAGCGATTTGTTCTTTTTTAGTCTCTATGTCAACAAATCTTCCAAGGAAGCAAAGTATTTTTAGAAGCTGCATATTCCAAGCACAACTGAATCTTTAAAAAATAAAAATAAAAACCAGGTATCCCCTGGCCTGAGGTCCACAAGACTCACCTGTCATCTGAGCAGCAATCCAAAGGGATCAGCGTGGTGGTCTGCCTGGGTCTCTAACTGGGGCTCTTCTAAGGCAGTTAGCAAACAACTTAGCACTGATTCGTGCTCCCTTGGGCCGTCCAAACCCACCTGGCAGCCAAGATCAGCTTCCACTACGTTCTGCAGGTTGGAAATTGCAGACGCAAGAAAAAAGAACCCAACACACACACACACACACACACGCGCGCGCAGGCACATGCACATGCACATGCAAAAGTGCACACACACACACACACACACACATTCCAGTTCGTACATGGTCACCCTCCTTCCCTAACCTGACAAGCTGATTCCTACTAAGCCTCGATTACACCTAATATCCTCCTGGGGCAGAATCCCGCCCACATCCACCTCTCTGGCAGCATCTATCTCTGTGTTTGGAGACAGGAGCGCAGCCTGGGAGAATCTGGACAGCATAAAGGAATCGTTTGTGATGTAAATAGTCTTTGAGCGTTGGGACAACCTGAAGTCTTTGGGTATTTTAATTCCTTAAAGCAAGGGAACCCAGTACACAAGTAGAAAGGAAGACGCCTGGCATCTCTACCCTGCCTGCCATCGGGATTCTACAGAATCAACCAGCCTCCCCGGCAGCAGAGAGAGAAATGTCACTAAAGCCGAATTCTGCAAGAGGAAGGGAGCCTCGTATCTGGTACAGTGAGGATCGGAATCGTGGCTCCAATGATCGGTCCAGGACCCCGCCCACCCCAGTGTTATTATCTCCATGAAATACCTGAAGAAATCCATTTATTTGTGTGTATACGCTGATATACATATATTATTGTTAATTAGCAAGTAATGTTTGTATCTATTTATGGGATACAGTGTGATGTTTGATACATGTATGCAGTTGTAGAATAATGAAATCACACGAATTAAGATAGCCATCCCTTCACTTAATTTTTTTTTTTTGTACCCATGATCAAACTCACGACCTCACGCTTGCCATGTGGCACTTGTGCTAATGAGCTATATCCCCGGCCCCACCTACATATTTTTGGAACATACATTATTATTAATTCTGGTTGACACACTGTGAGCTGGTCCTTCACATTTAGTCCTCCGGTCTAGTGGAAACTTTGTCTTTTGACCCAACATGCTTTAATTTGAAATTCTGTGACAGCAACAAAATAATTCGAGATTGCCTAAATCCATGCTCTCGAGTGGGGCCACCGTGCCCCACAGGGTCACCCTGTCAACACAATGGACAAGTGTGTAGATGCACAGGATTCTCACCAGGAACCTATCCAGTACATGAAGCTGGGGCTGACAGCAAAACAAAGAACCCTTTGTTTCTATTTCAGATTGCTCTGGGCAAAACTGCTTATTAGTTATCCTTGGCCTCTGAGGCCATTCATTATATGATTTTTAAATACAAAGAGGAGTCATCTATGAGGGGGTTTTTTGTTTTTGCAGGAGGTTTTTGGTCTTTTTAAGACAGTCTTACCATGCAATTCAGGCTGACCTTGAACTCACTTTGTAGCCCAGGCTGGTCTCCAACTCTCGGTTATCCTCCTGCCTCAGCTTTCTGAGTGCTGGGATTACAGGCTGTTGAGATTCAACATTCGGCAATGACCATGCTTGATTGGCACCAGAGCTCTATGGGGTGTCCTATTTTGCCATTTCTCTGAGACACACATTTCAGTCCTGTATTTCACAGAATCTGTGGTCTGAGCCAAGTAATCATCTTAGCAAGTGAGCAAAGCTAACCAAAGTCTCAAATCTGCATTTCAACACATTTCGGTCAGGCCCTCCCTGTCCTGCAAGTCCCAGCTTTTTATAAAGTGACTGCAGTTATGTTTCTGCATGCGGAGTGACACCCAAAAGAGAGTCAGCTGCTGGTGCTGACAGTAAAAATGAAGAAAAAGCGAAGCCGTCTGAGGACTAACGGCTCTTCTGGAGAATCAACACGCCGCCCGTTTTCAGAGTGGAGTGTCAAGCCTGGACTTTGTGTCTTCTATATAAAAACAATAAAGGCAATTTGTAAAATTGCCTCAAGACATTTTAGAGCCAGTGTGAAATAAAAATTGCTCACTGAGTGGGCCGTAAGTCATTTTCATAAGAGTCACTTAGATGCTTCAGTTATACTTGTGGGGACACGTATATGCTGTACTTTGAGATTCTTGTTGCTCTTGAAGCATCTCTTGACTAGCAAAAAAATCTCAGCCATCAACAGGGTTATGTCTTTATTAACTGACTGCTCTGCCTTGCTCTGCCCAGCTCTGCCTGCCACGTGGTAATCAGGTCCGTGACAGTACAGCTCTCTGTCCCTCCAGACTCCAACCTGAGGACTCTGCGCTGACCCTACTGTTGCCCCCGTCACCCTCCACATACTCGGGGGACATGTAGGACAGTTCGCAGTGGGCAGTCTCTGCCTGTCTGGATTTCACTCTGAAAACAGCTCCCTCCAGAGGCAGAAAGACCCAAATGTGACTTTCCCCGGAGACAACACAAAAGAATTGCAAAGATTTAACAGCAACTATCCAATCACTTCCTTTATTCACCTCCTAATTTTTTTTCTTTTTGTGTTAAGCCTGTAGAAAATGAACAGCATAACTTCGTCTTTTTTTTCTTTTTTTTAAATTTTATTTAAAGAGAAAAAACAAAACAAAACAGAATAAAGGGTAGCAACAATACAGAATTCCAAGGAAAAAAGGAAAAGAACAACAACAATAAAACCTAAGAAATTATGACTTGACAAATTACATACTGACTTCTTGGAAATAGTTGTTCAAATTACAAAGTTAAAACATGTAAAGTAGACATTCAAACAGTGAGACTGTTAACAGTTCTGCTCCATGATCTGACAAAAACAGCAATATGGTCATCCATCTTACCCACTCAAATATACATGCAATTATATCAAAAGGGTAAAATTAAACACAACAAAA
>PVJX010021762.1:5915-31581 GCA_004027295.1 Dolichotis patagonum | reverse complement strand
ATAACAAACGACAAGTTTTAGGACCCTAAAACTGTTCCATCCCTAGGAACCCACTGAGGGCACCAAGGGGCAGGGTCACTGGTAATCAGATACATGAGTATAGTTACCAGAAAGTTCCTTAGAACAATGAACCTTAGGAAAGCTTATCTCAACAAAGAAACAACAAAAACATGGCTTGTGAATTGCGCTGCTCCCAGCCACCTATGTCATCAGTCAGCATTTATAGAAATGTGGAAGTGAGAAATGGGAAACAGCTTTGTTGGCTACAGCCTGGTCAACTAGCCTGTTAACCGCAGAGTAATTAACCATGAATAACCCATCAGTTAACTGACTACACGTCCTCCAACCAAAGCTTAGTTACTTTGATTAACCTCTATATTGGTTTGGTTAGCTGGGCCAAACATATGTACTCAAAATCCATGGCCTCCTACAAAAAAATCACTTACAAATAGTGAGAAAATGGTATTTCCCAGCACCAAACCTCAAGGAGAGAATGAGGAGTCAGGAATTTTGCTGTGGGAAAGAAATGCTTCATAGGAAACATACAGATTAATTCTTAATGTCAGAAACCTCAAAGAAGGAACTTCCTAGGCAGGTGAGAAATGCAGGCTTTTAAATTGGCAATTTTCAAGTCATGGCGTGGTCATTTCTTCCTCATTGCAGGAACTTCTGGAAGTGTCTCAAGCAAAGGCCTGGAAACCACAAGTTACATCACAGGTAGATCAGCAAGCACTCACTGAGGATCCCGCGGCAGGGAATTTGGGGAGTGCAGTACCTCAAACTTCTTTCTCTTCTTTTCTCTCTCAGAGGCCACAACTGCTACGCAGACCACCAGAGGTGAGCATTGTTTGGAGACTTGGGGTTCCATTGCTTCATGGTTTGGGACTGCAGCAAAGAACAGAACAACATGAAGGCTGAGAACACATTTTCCTAGGGACTCAGTACTCGAGGCCAAGCAAAATTATTAACCCCTCTGGATTTGCCTGCTGTAGGCCTCTCAATCACATGTTCCTGCTTTTAAAGTTCATGATTTTTTTTTTAATAGTGACCACTGTCATTTTTCCTGAAATCGGAACTACCTCAGAAGTTTCCAGCACAGGTAATACTGGAGAAATGAAACATAAGCTGGATTTTATCCTCTCATGAGTGTTTTGGGCATGCTGTGTATGCATGCTTTATAGATGTCATAGAAGGCAACCACTTCCGTATTGACAGGTGGTAATAATAATTTTATTTTCCATTTGCCTCCTTCTGCATTCACTTATGAAACTCTAGAGAGACATACAAGGAGAAATAAAACAGGCATGAACTCTAGAGTGTGTAGAAATACTTGTTTGCAAGGCAGCTATGAATCATTGGGCCAAGGCAATGACACAAAAGGACATTTGTGATGTATCATTTGGAGTTTTAGGTCTGAGGCCAGTTACCTGCTTTCATGATGTGTTAGGATGTGTTGCTAAATTTTCTTTAGTGTCGTTGCAGAGCTTAAGCTGTGAGACATCTTTTGAAATATAAGTCTTTAATACAGAAAGTTGAAATAATATGGACACCTATGTCTCTGTTAGACACTCAGAGGAAATGATTTCTTGGTAGAATTGTGCTCATAAAACCACGGAAAATACCCCAAATCCCCAGAATTTAGTGTTATACCAGTTGCTCCTCAGACTCTACAATTTTCACATAAAGATGAAAGAACTGGATTCAAGACACAAGAGAGGCAGAAGCTCACATCTTAACACTAATTGTGTTAACACTAATTGTGGTACACCTCGGAGAGTTACAGAGACATTTCTGGAGGGCAGTTTCCATTGACTAATGTGTACTTCCATTTTTGCCAACTAATTCTTTTACAAGGCTGGCATTTCCCTGAAAACTGCCATTAAGACTCCATAATCATAGCTATAATCCCTGAAGATAGGATAGCATTGTTCAGAGTCATTCATGCTGTGAAATTACAAATATCACAAGCTCTTTAAAGGAGTCAAATCACATTAACATGTTTATTTGCTTTTTGTTTATTCCTGGACACTGACTGCTAGAATGTGAGCTATTCTACAGAAGAGACCTTTGAATTTTTGCTCACTTGATACATCCCAAGGACCTAAAACGATGTTACACGGAAAGAAATTCTTGGAAAGTATTAGTTGAATGATGAAATGTACAGTTTTGAAGCTGCTTTCTTCCTTTGCTGTAATAGGTGCTATCACCTTTCACCTGGAGGCAGCAGGAATTCACAGTTCTGAGTTAAGCAGGATGGACTAAAATCATTGCTTGAGAGTTTTAAGGTCAAGGAGCTCTATTTTAAACATTTGAATTAAAAAACACTTTGAGTCATTGATGAGTCAAATTTAGAAACCTGAATATCTTATTCACATAAAGGGGCATTTGTTCTGTCTTCCTGGGTCTGGAAGGTAAACAGGTGACAGATAGATAAGGTCTTCTTCCAAGGGGAATGGGCTCTGTGGAGGAGGAGCAGAGGCAACAACGGCGTCCATGGGTATTGCAGGAGATGAGATCGTGCCATTCAAGCTCTAATCTCTTGCTAGAAAGAAGTATTTGGGAGAGTACTTCCTGTGATTCAAAACCACATGGTCACATAGCTAGTGTCAATGACAATATAATTATTTATTTATTAATTAATTTATTTATTTTGGTCAGGGATTGAACTCACAACTCGCACTTGCAAGGCAGGCGCTTATGCCGCTGAGCTAAATCCCCAGCCCCTATCTTTATTTTTCTTGTGTTAGTTATTACAGAGGAATTCTGTAGGACTGTCATTATATTGGGAAGTTTCCATACAAGTAGGTTAATAAGGAATTCACATTACTTAAGATTGTAAAACATTTGGTAGGCCTACTTTGATGAAATGTCAGCATGATTCTTTCCCCACTACCCTAAATTCTCAAATCTCACCATTCATCATTTTTCTCCTACAGAGGCCACAACTTTAGCAAAAGGCAGCAGCACTCCTGGAAATGGGTCCAGAGCAGGTGAGGCTGGGCAGCTTGCAGTTTGAGTTGATGTGGATTATAACTCTCCACAGGCTCACCTGTGCGGAGCTTTGTTTTGCTGCTGAATAGTGCAGTTACTTTCAGTATTTTCTTACACTGACCGTGTTCTGTGAAAGTACTCACAGCTGCAGCTGTGTAAACATGTGCTGTGAGTAGGTGTGAGGGGCATCTCCCACAATGCGGTACACATTATTAAGGTTTGGGGGAGTTAAGGAATGTATTTCTAGGAAGAAGGAAAAGCAGTGTGAGTTCAAGAAGCCATCCTATGCTGCATAAAGGTTTCATTGATAAAGCAGTAATGATACTGAGTACTGTCCCATGATTTTGAAAGCATGTTAAAATATTTTTCTGGTCTGTTCCTCACCACAGGCACCACCATAACATCAAGAAGCCACACGACTAGGATTCTGACAGGTGAACTTGGGAGAAAGCCACCTTCTTTCCCATTGTGGGGTAGATGGAATTTCATGGGAAAGGACCTCAGCTTAGGAACATAACTGTTTTCACTGCTTTAGTGATAACACTGGGTTGTGTGAAATGCATAGGATTCTCACCTCCTCAGGAAGCAGTGAAAGGGCTCTCTATTGAGACACGCACACCAAGACTCCTCCCAGTGGCCGATATTTAGGAGACAAACACAGGTCCCTGGGATGACTTCAGACCCTTCCTTTTTCAGCTACCACCAGGTTAGACCCATGGACAACTATTACCATGGCTGTTGCCAACACAGTTGAGTCAATAAGATCTGGGGGAACCTTCCAGGAGTCCATCTATGATGAGATTTCTCCTCCAGGGTCAGCCTGTAGGAAAACTACTGTATCTGTTCCACTCAGCTCTGTCTTGTTTTCCCCCTTCCCAGAGGCTACAACTTCTGTAGGAGAGAGTGGAACAAAGAGAAAGAGAGTAGACACAGGTGAGCGCTGTTAAGGACCTAACTGTACTTTCTGATAACTTCCCCCAAATCTTGTCTGAAGCATCAGAGTTCTTTAAATTGAGGTTCAGACACTTCAGTGTTTTTTCCTATGTCTTGTGCTCTCATCAGAGCATGCTGGGGCCCATTTGCTGAGGTTCAGTGAGTGATTTGGGTACAAATCTATCTCCCTATAATTGAACCTAATAAGAGGCACTTAGTGGTGAAGGACTTTCTCTGTGTCCTTGCCAAGGGAGTAACCTGTTGCATGAAATGAGATGTGATCAGAACATATGGTGAGTACTTAAACATCAAGAAATGTGTTATAAGGGCCAGGGGTTTAGTTTAGCGGCATAAGCGCCTGCCTGACAAGCGCAAGGGAGTTTGATCTCTGGTAGAAAAGAAAAGAAAAGAAAGAAAAGAAAAGAAAAAAGAAAAGAAAAGAAAAGGGAAAAGGAAAAGGAAAAGGAAAGGAAAGGAAAAGAAAAGTATTACAGTAAGACAGCTTGCCATTAAAATGGGCAGGTACCCCTCAAAATAGGCAGGTAGAAAGGTAGAAAGGTGAGGGGCTGGGATTTAGCTCAGTCACATAAGCACCTGCTTTGCAAGCGCGTGGTCATGAGTTCGATCCCCGGTACCAAAAAGAAACAAAAACAAAAAACCCAAAACAAAGAAAGGTAGAAAGATGAATGGATGAATAAACTAATTGTTAAAACTAGAAAGCCCAGATAAATGTATTGGTACAGTGGAAAAGCAAAGTGCCTATTCTCATTTAAGAGCTCATATCCATTTCCGGAAAGGCAGCAAACTGACCAACTGACCACAACCCTCTTCTGATTTCAGGTACTACCAGTGGCATCTCTGGCAAAACCTCAGGACCTGGAAGTACCAGCACAGGTCAGGAATTCTGAACATGGTCCTTTGGGAATATATTTGTAAGGGAGCCCAAGAGGTCCTGTCTGGTCTTTATATCTTACAGTTTTTGCTTTTTCAGAGGTTACCACTTTATCTGGAGGTGGCAGGATGACACAAGCAGTACTACCAGGAGGGGGGATTTTCCATCTTGGGCCTGGAGATCTCTTATCTCTCTATCCCCTCATGCCATGAACAAGTAATGTGACAGCAGAGCCTGCATTTTCTCAAAGCCCATATTATGTTATAACCAAGCAAGTTCTTCTGTTTGAAAATTCCATAATTTCAGATATTGTTGTCAGGCTGTCCTCTGTCCTGGGTCA
This sequence comes from Dolichotis patagonum, assembly GCA_004027295.1. Classification (NCBI taxonomy): domain Eukaryota; kingdom Metazoa; phylum Chordata; class Mammalia; order Rodentia; family Caviidae; genus Dolichotis; species Dolichotis patagonum. Next base: position 26,425 of record PVJX010021762.1, on the reverse strand, counting down.
CAGAGACCTTCCCCTCACCCTTTTCCACTTCCTAGGACTTACTTGTACTTGATTAAAGTAAAAATAAGTGGAGGCTTATTTTTTCTATTTCCCTTCACTAGAAAACTTCATAAAAGCAATGATTATGGAAATAGCCTACATTATATCAGAGAGTTCACTTATGAATATTAAAACTATGCTTTAGTTCCTTTATTCTGGCACACTATAGAGGTAGGTTCCTTGAAGTGAACCAGTAATTTAAAACCCTATTTTTATCCTACTGCATAGAAGAAACCTAGTAGCTATACGTTTATCCTTGGCTGGCCTAGGACACGCAATACTAGGAAGCTATTTCCTATTCTCTTCAGTGTGGTCTTTAGGAAAGTTTCCCAGCCCAGTGCTCAAGGGCTACACTGATGCTTCCAAGATTAATTGAGGAAGTAATGCTCTATGTTTCCATGTACTTTTTTGTGTTTTAGGTACCACTGGAGAATTTTCAAGAATAACCATTATATCTAACATAGGTAGATTAATAAGAAAGAAATGCCTTATATTTAACCTCAAGTGTCATGATATCTCTTTGAAGCTTGTCTTAGTTACTTTCTTGTTTTCGAGACACAATGCCTAACAAGTATAAGGCATTTGTAGAGCTTTCAGTCCACAGTCAGCTGGCTCCAAGGCAGAGTGGCATGGCAGAGGGGCCTGGAAAAAGAGAAATAGCTCATGGTGTAGTAGCCAGAAAGCTGAGAGAGAGAGAGAGAGAGAGAGAGAGAGAGAGATCAAAAGATCAAGATTGGGCTCAAGGAAGGAAGGAACTGGAATTGATAGCCCAGGCCACACCCCCAGGGACCCACCTTCTTCACCTCCCAGCATCACATTTAGCTATTTAGCTATAAACACATCAGTGGACTAATCCATTATTGAGTATCATGCCTCCATGATTCAATCACCTCTATGAGGCAGCAACAAAGTACCACTCCATATCTCCTAGTGTTCCAACTTCCCAGATTTCATTATTCTTCTGTTTCTTTTCTCAGAAGCCACAACTTTGACAGAAAGGCCTGGCACTACTGGGACTGGACTGAGAACAGGTGAGAATACATTACTCCATGATTTGGGAATCATTGCGCTTAGGACTGTTTAATAAACTTTTGTTGAGAAACTTGACATTTTGTTTAGGGGTGTTCCAGGTGAATCAAAGTAGGTTTGTTATCAGAAATAACTCTGCACTGCATAGTGGCTACTTGGGAGACCAAAGCAGGAGGATCATCAATTTGAAGCCATCCTGGGTAATTTAGCCAGACCTTGTCTCAAAATAAAATATAAAAAGGGCTGGGGATGTAACTAAGCGGTTGAGCACTTACCCGGCATTCATGGGACTCAATTCCTAGAACCAGTGGGAAAAACTGAAGATTTATTGACTGCTCCAAGTCTGGAAATGGGATGAGATTTTTCTACAGATTTTCCAAATATCACTAGCATTTTAGCTGTAATCCACAACATTTTCAGTGTACGTGAGTGTATGTGTATGTGTACATGTGTGACATAGAACAGAGCTCTATGGAACCAGGATGTATTCAGGCATATGTGTATGTGTGTGTGTGTACATGTGTATGAAAATTTGCTTGGACATTCAAAGTCATCATTTACCCCTCTTTTGGTACCTCACAGCAGGGTTTACTACAACAGAGGAAAAAAAGCTGGTGAGGTTTGGGAAAAACGATTTAGCTTTTTTTTTTTTTTTTTTTTAAATCAAATTCAGGCAGAAGCACCTCAAACTGAGGGCACTGTCTATTTCCAGTTATGATTTTTGAAAGCAAGAAAATAGAGCTGATTTACCATATGCTCTGAGAAGAGCTTTTGGTTATGGCAAATGAATAAGTTTATGCATGCACAGATACACATGTGTGTAGGTGCCTCCTTTAATTTAGTGAGCCACCATGATGAGTTCAGTTCTTTTGTGTTTCAGGCGCCTCTCGAATAGATTCCAGCACAACAGTAGCTCCTAGTAGTACTGTCACTGGTGAGTTTGTAGTTTGCAAGGAATCTGCTTTGAGACTTCTTGCAATGATGTCTTCCCTTTTGATTTACCATGGTTTCTTTCTTTTCTTTTCTTTTCTTTCTTTCTTTCTTTCTTTCTTTCTTTCTTTCTTTCTTTCTTTCTTTCTTTCCTATGGCTCTAGTTTAATTGGCCATTTAATAAGGAGTCTGTTTACTTGTTCACCATAGTGCCATTCCAAACTCCCTGAGTGTATTTTCTCTCTTAGCAGCCACAACTTTCTCTGGAGAAAGTGGAACAACTGGAGTTGGAAGCACTGCCGGTAAACACTGGCAGCTCCTACCTACTTCCAGTCCACAAAGTTGTATGAGTTGTGTCTGGTATTTATACCTCCTGTGAGGAGCATTTCTTTGGTACAAAAATTAGTGGAGAGCCAAGATTTGACTTAGTGACTAAAAGTCAGATACTCAAACTCTTAATGTCTTTTCTTCTCCCCAAGGACACTCCACCTGGCAGTGAAAGCCCTGGGAATCTGTTGGTTTATTGAGAGAGAAATGTTTTTTTCTTTCTCTCTTTGAAATGTTAAGGAAGTAATTAAGTTGTTAAAACTTTTGTCATTAAATTTTCTGTGAGTTTGAAATGGTATCTGGAAAACATGTAATGATTAAATTATAGTTCTAGAAATTCCTGAAAAGAGTTCCTTGGCATATTGAGAAAAACCCACAAGTTCCCTCACCCCTATCTGAGGCTATTTTCTTCTAATTATTGGTAAAGAATTGACATATTGATTCCCGTCACTCATTAATTTCAAATTCCAACATAGTAGCTCTAATGAAAAGCTGGGCAGGAGACCAAAGAGGCTTTTGTGAAAGCAACTAGGTATATGTTTAATCACCTGGATGCAGGTAGGCACAGAGTGACAGACCTATCTGCCTCCCAAAGGAGAAGTGTGCTCCTTTTACAAGGATGCAAAGAGGGCAGGGGAAATTTTAATAAATGTCTGTGGTTAAAGTTTTCTGGAAGCCTTGTAGTCCAGTGGGCAAAATCCTTGAAGTGTCCATTGTAAATGTTTTGGGTGTCTCCAGATCTTGCAAAATTCCTTGTCCTGCCTTATCTCCTTTCCTGTGTTTGCAGATGGCAGTCTAGAGTGCTGAACTGAATTTTCTGTAGAGAGAGAGTGAGGCCAGGTTGAAGACTTACAGTAGCTACTTGGCAAAACTCTTTTCCACAGAAAGACTAATACTTAAACAAAAAGGGTGACAATCAGTGTATCTAACATGCGTTCATACTATTTTTTATTAAGAAGCTTATTCAAAGTAAGGAATGTAAGGACCAGTAAGACTTGTCTGGAATTAAATTTTTTTTATTCTCAATTCTCAGGCAATTAAACTGGTTTGGTGTATGTTTATATTACTTTGCCATCAGAAGGGCTACTTCTTTGACTTTATGGGTACTGAAGGCTGATCAGACTCTTGGATAACTGTAGGGGGATCTAAGGGGATTAAAGGCAAAGAGACAAATTTCGGATACAAGGGAGACAGGAAGGGATTTGCTTATGGTTGGGGTGCTTTTATTGGTTAGCAAGAAGTGCAGGGGGAGGGGTAGCACTTCTTTCATAGAAAGGTGACTATAGAAAGTGGTTGATTAAGGATTAAACTAATGAGGAACCAGATTTTCTCTACACCCAAATGCCTTTGTTTTCACAACTGTGCACAGCAGTTTCTCTCTTGCCTCTGGAGTGTTGTGTTATTAGCATTCTGCCCACAGCCAGGGGGTACCTGGTCTTCTATATACCTCCCCATCCCTGAAGCAAGGAAACAAGGTCACACCAACCTTGATGAGGGAGAGGGGTCCTTAAATCACATAGTCATGTCCCCCATAATCTGTCACATAGCCTGGTCCCCAACAAATAGGTGATAAATTTTAAAGTTATGCTACCTCGTATAATGGCTTCACCTTAGGTCATCCCTCTTTCTTGATATTGAGTTCATTTTGGTTCTTTTTTAAGAAACTACAATTTTAAAAATTATTTATGAACTCCATTTCCTCTAACAAATCTGTCCACTTGGTATCAGACCACAACAATAAATAATGAAAACCCTAAAACCGTCACCTAATTTTACTTATGCTCTGAATTATGTTTTGTTGTGGAGTTTTAAAGTAAATTTTTATTTTGATATAATTTTGACAAATTGTTTACATTGATAATATAGAGACTTTCTCTAAAGTATTTTTTAATTTGCTTTTGACACTATAAAATTTCAAGGAAACTAGGGTTTACTTATAAATTTGGGGTCACCTGGGCCCAGTTCCCAAAGGGTTTTCCCTTTCAGAGACTAACCAGAGATCTAGAGCTGTGCAGGGCAGTGATAATAGTCCTGGTTCTAAAATGGTTTCTCCTTTGAAAAGAGCTTCATCTGTGTAACATTACTGACTTCCATTCAACATAAAAACCAGTAAGATAGCTTACTTTAAAGGTAACAATTGAAAGTATGCATTTTATTTCCCATTTTCTTTTCATGAGTGACCACTGCAGTATTGGGAAGTAAAACAAGTAAATACAGGTGAATAATACCATCACTGTTGGGAAGGTTAGTCACTGGATTCCCCCAGGCTTTGGAATAGACCTGGTAAATGTAGACAATGCCTCTCTTGTCAATTGCAGGTGAAGAAAGTACCTTTGTGGTCATGTTAGGATTAGGAAAGTATAACTGTGTTATCTTATTTTCCTCCTTACATAGGAACTTCTAGAAAACCATCTGCGACAACAACCTCTGCTACAACAAAGACAGCAGTTGCCCAGGAGACCATCACCTTAAGTAAACCAAGGATCTGGGAAGGATGGCTGACTGGGAAGGGCTCTACAACAGTTTCTCCCCAGCTAATTCTCTCATAACCTCACTATTTTTCTCCCCCTTTTCAGAGGACCTAACTTTCTCAGCAATCAGTGAAACAGTAAAAGAGCAAACTCAGTGTATTCCTTTTGAAAATTTCGATGATTTAAAATAGTGATTTTTTGACTGTGGAAGTCTAACCCCTGATATCAGAGCTTTATCCAAATCCTTACATTTCCATGCAGCAGAATATTCTCTTTTCTTTAGGAGCCAAGACCAGTGCCCCAAGGAGCCAAGTCAAATAAGTAAATGTGAAAAAATATGGATATGTCCCTGACATTTACCAAAATTCAGAATAAGGAGACATCTATTATGAAAGCTTAGCCTTTCTGGTTTTTATCACCTCTGGAAAAATGTACTTGTAGAAAAATATATGAAGAACCCTAAAATAAGTCTTCTATGACTAGAAATAGTATCTTTTTCTTTGCAGCTGTTCTTTTAACATAAAGAAAATGATGTGTCAGTCTCTTCCTTCTTGTGATTCTAGGTACCAATGGAGTGATCTCTGGAACAACTGCTGTACCTGGAAGTTCCATTACAGGTAAATGAGTATTTTCAGTGGTCATCCTTGTTTAACCTCAAGAAGAAATATGCAACCCTAAAGTGCTTTCTACATTTCTTAGTTCCCCTTCTAGAGCCCAAAGCTTCCTTAGAACCATCAGAGCCACTGCGATGAAATTAGTGAGATGTAGGAGTACCAGACATTAACACTTCCCTCGTGAGTTTCCTCTGGATTGAAAAGACTGTTGTGTAGGAAGGGCAGGTGCTCCCGCCTATAACCCAGGCCAACCCCCAGAGATGGTCTGTGGCCCAGCCTCTTTTAGTGTCTGGCCTGTTGGCGTAGATGTCTGGAGATAGTAGTAGTAGTTCCCTAGATAATGAACCTGTTGGATATTACCGGTGTTAGCAACAGGAGTCAAGACTGTCCAACAAGGTTTATTCTCACATAAAGAAAAGGCTTAAAATGAAATCAGAAATTGTTTGCCTCCCACTTGACTTTTTACTTGAGCTGTAAATATTAAAGTGTTGCTTAATGATTGCCTCAGTGATTGAATACAGGTTAAATCATACTTGAATCACTTTCCTGCTTTCAATCACCAGGAGCCACATCTGCAGCATCAGATACACAAGTCACTGCAGGTAAATCAGGAAAACAGGGCTCAATAAAGGTTTATTGAGTCAAGTAAAAGATTGATCCATGGGGAAAATACTTGACCTAACGCAGGCACACAAACGACAATGAAAGAACATGCCAATTATAGAACCACCAAGTGGACAAAATACTCTGTGTGAATTGTGCTTTTGCTGCATACAGCCCCAGAAACATACACCAATTTTGTGTTGAGGTTGTTTCGGTGAAAATGGTTCTTTGTATGGATTCTATGGCCTTCTGTTTCAGGCACCACTCATGCGACATTGAGCCAAACCATTGCACCTGGAAGTTCCACTACAGGTAGGTTACCAAGCTGCAAAGCTCTCCTTGGAAATAAGGTCATAAAAAACACTTCTCCCATTGCCCTTCTCAAGGGCATGTTTTCTCTTCTTTCTAAACTTTCATCTTTCACCTGTTTCTTTTCTCTCTTCCAGAAGCCACAACTTCCATAGCAGTCAGTGGAACCTCTGTGGTAGAATGGAGAATAGCGGGTAACTCATGGTGGGGAGTGAGGGTTAGGCATGGGTGCGCGCATGCTCGCGTGCGTGTGTGTGACTTTGGGGTGATGGTAATTTACCATTATGTTTCTTAGTAGGATAGTTTCATAGGGAGGATATTTTTAGGAACTCTTTTCTTTTTACATTTCTTTTTGAAAAGTAAAACAGAAAAAAGGCTAGAAATGATACAGAATTTTTAAAAAATAGTAGGAAATTAACACTAGTTAATATATTACACATTGTTATCTTAGAAGTAGTAGTTCAAGTTACAAAATCCAGGCACAAAAGTGATCAATCAAACAATGATAGCACAAACTGTTCTTTTTGATGAACTAACAGAGATTAGTAGTATAATTGTGTAACATACATATACATACACACATTTGTATGTGTTTACTAACATATGTATAATCTTTTCTTTCTTCCTTTTCTCCTTTCTCCTATCCCAGTTCTTTCTTTTTGAGCACTTTCTTTCCTTTTCATGATTGCAATATCTATTGTACATTTTGGATCTTATTATTCTTTCAGTTTTTTATTTTTATGATTTTTTACACTAAGGAGACAATATGATAAATAAATGTGAGTTTTGATTTATTTCACTTATGAGTATGTTTTCAAGTTGCCCCCATTTACCTATATAAGCCTCAAGAGCATCCTTTTTATAGCTGAGTAATATTCCATTATATATTTAAGATCAACAAAGTTTTCTCTTGTTAGTTGATTTTTAATCAACTGGGGCAGATTTTTCAGTTTTAGAAATGGTTCAGATACTTATGTAGATCTCTGCAGATGAAAGTGGAAGTGAAAATTATCTAGAAAGTGTTCTTTTCCTATTTGTCATTTCAGGCATCAGCATAATAGCAGCTGAAGAAAACAAAGCTTTAATGAATTTTATTTCAGGTTAACACAAGGCCAAAATGAACCTCAACACAATAAAATTAACCTCAACACAATAGATTCTTCCTTGGGCACAAAAGTGACTAAATTGTACAGTAGTTTTCACAGTAACTCTCGTTTATCTTTGTACTCAGAAGTTTTCCTCTATTCATCTTTTTAGGAGCTACCACTAGAACATCAGTACACCAGGAAATTAGAAGCACAACAGGTAAATATGGCAGGAAAGGAACCACAAAGCTCTGTTAAATTCCAGAGGCTGGGGGTCCTATGTTGATGGATTTCCATCTTTGATTTGGGAATAAAACTATGAATGGTTTTATTCCCTAAAAATGGCGGTAATTTACCACTCACTGATAAGCCCAAGTTCCTTCCCAACTTCGCCTGTCCCCAGTGGGAGGAACTCACCACTTCCTCTAAGGCAGCTTCTGTAACCATATCTTCAGAGGTTTCAGACGTGGTTGAGCTGACCACCTGATGAGAATCCCCACATGGTCTCCTCTAGTTGCGAAGTGCATCTCATGATACAGCTCTCACCTAAAATGTGTTCTTTGCTGTCTACAGAATGCTAAATCCTTGTTGCCTTGTGTTTTTTCCTTTTTTCCTTTTAGGAGTTACAGCAGTCTCTGGAGGTGGTGCAACCACGGAAAGTAGAATGAATACAGGTGAGTTTACATTTCCTAAGCTCTCCACTTTTCACTTGTAACAGTGGTGACATCCAATAGCTAACACTTTGTAGAAGACTATGTGCCTGATACTATCCTATACCTTGTTCTTAGTTCTTTTATTCCTTACCCCAAACTCTGAGGTGAGTACTGTTATTTTTACTGATTTTACATGTGTGAAAATCTGTGGCTCAGAGGTACTGTCTTGCCTAAAGTCCTACCACAAGTAAATAGCAAATTTGAGCTCAGGTAGTGTGGATCAAGTCTTTGCTTCTATCCATGATATTATATTATCACTGTACAATACTACTAAATTTCATTGTCACTTGTCTAAACTTTTGTAGAACACTAACATTTCTATAAGATCAGTGCTTTATCCAAATGAAAATGTTGGTAATTTGTTTCTTCTTCTGGAAGTATCTGGTTGTCAACCCATTGGTATTCAACCAGATAAATAAAGGAAGAAACCTTTATTTCACTGACATTGAGCTCAGACAAAGGGATGTTGTCATTAAATCCACCACTGCCTCATACTGTACCCCAATACCACCAAGTTTATATTGATAATGAAGCTAATGTAAGCACATAAAACAATTTTGGAATAAGCTATCCCTGAAAATGGTCTTCTCACATGTGCTGATGTGCTTACTGTGACTTTGAATTTAAAAATGGAGAATGTACTTTATCATGGCAAGATGCCCAAGAAGGAGCTAGCACTGGAAGCTCCTTCACCAGAAGTCATTGTTGGCTACACTCTTCAGATGATAAACATTATTACTTTGATTCTCTCCCTCCCTCCCTCTCTGTCTCTCCTTCCCTCATCCTCTCCCTCTGTTTCTCTGGTACTACAGGTACCACTGGGAGAGTCACTGGCACAACAGTTGCATCTGGAAGCTCCAACACAGGTAAATCAATAACCTCACAGAGAACAGGAGCTTCGGTTATATGATTCTTCTGAAGCCACTTTTTTTCTCCTTTCACTTAGAATCCATAATTTCTTTAAGAGGTGGTGGAGACACAGAGACTGAAGTTAAAGTGGGTGACCACTTGCCACCAAATAATTATTGCTCTCTTTATCTTAAAGTAAATTACACTGGTTATAATAAGCTCAGTGGAAATTGTACCCAATTTCTGTAAGTACAAATTGCCAGTATGGTAACACATCACCCCATGTGAATTACCTTTTACAAATCTGAAATACAGTGGCATAATTAAAACAGTGCAGGATGTATTGCTCAAGGCAGGAAAGACCCTTTTAGTTCACTAAAGAAACCCATAAATTAACTGGATATAGTGGCTCACACCTGTAATCCCAGTACTTGGAAGGCTGAGACAGGAGCCTCATCATGAGTATGAGGCCAGCGTGGGCTATGTAGTGAGTTCAAGGCCAGCCTGAACTACAAAGTGAGACCCTGTCTCTAAATAAATAAATTTATTCTAAATCATTTCCTAAAGGGAATTCATGCTGATTCTCTCCTTCTGTGATTTCAGTTACCGCTAGGAGAACTGTTAGTACAGTTGTTGCTCCTGGGAGTTCCAGCACATGTGAGTCATCAAAGTGGTGGAGAGTTTGCTTTGCACTTCAGAGAACCCGAGGTCTCCTGCGGAGATGTTACGTGAAGTAATAGTGTCACACATTTCCCCAAATAGCTATGTTCCATAGCACCTTTTCCTGTTCCTGCACAGGGGCTACAACTTCCACGGACATCAGAGCTACTACTGAAACTGTAAAGGTGACTGGTGAGTAGCTTGCTCTGTCAGCATCTCAGGGTCTCAGTGGTTCTCCAGGTTTGTGGGAGATGATGGATGAGTGAGCGATGGGCTGAAGGAGGGTTTTGCATTTTATTTGAAAGATAATATGTCACTCAAATCAGGCTCAGGCCTTCTCTTTTTAGACTATTTTCTCCCCACACTGGCCTTTTAGATGTGATTTTATCAAGCTCAATATGACATGTTACTCTTAGTCCTTCACCCATCACATTTCATAGGAAATACTTCAGGTTCAGTTAGTGTTTGCAGGGGCCCAGAAAATTCTAGTCCTGGTCAGTAGAGATGATTAATCCACTTATTTGTGCTTCTCAAATATAAAACCTAATCTCTTGAGTTTAATTCTAATGACTAGAGTTGCAACACATTTAAATTAGTTTTAACTCACCCTCTATCTCCTCCATGGTATCCACACAGAAGCACCATGGAGCCAAGCTACAAGAAATAACATGCACGAGCAGAGGAAAAGCACTTTTTGTCAAACAAATAAACTGTAGCAAAGGGGTCCAAATGAGAGTTTTTACATATATTGGTTTGGTAGAAGGAGAACATATTTAAGAAAACATGCTATCTGCTTCTCTTGCACAAAGAGGACCTTTTACTGCTTATAAGACGTGTGAATTTGTCCGAGTCCCTGCTATTATCAGGGTAGAAAGTCTTGATATCTTTCTCTCCCTCTGTTTCACTGTCTTTCAATCTGTGTTCTTTCCATTTGAAATTCCAATGGAGAATCTTCTTTCCTTACATGCATTGTTAGAAATTCCAATATGGATTAGTCACTTATTGAAGAAAGCTGCCTATTATATTTTGGGCGAAAAGCTATCTTCTTGTTCTTTCATATATTGTTCATTCAAGGTTTCAATCGCTTTGCCATGTTCCTCTATTTTTTTTTAAACTAGGTCTTCTTTAAGAGTGTTCAGCATTTCTTTCATTACATTTATCATTTCTTCTTTTACCTGGGAGATTATTTCTAATCTGAGTTCCTTTATAGCTTCCTGGAGTTGTTTCTTTACTTCAGCTGCTATCATTTCAGGAATTTCAGGTGTATAGTTTATATTTTCTTCTATGTTCATGTCTCCTAGGCCTGCTTGAGATGGGCTGGACGTTTGAGATTGCATTTTGCTCTTTTGTTTTGTCATTTTCCTGCATTCCCATGGGGCAGTTGAATGCAAAGTCTCAGTTGTTTCTTGGATTGAGGATGGCTGTCTGTACTTCAGGGAGTTTCCCCTGTTGAGTGAGGGGATGTTAGGCGGTCCTTACAGGGTCCCTAGTGGCACTCAAATGCTCCCCAAATGTGGCAGGGTGCACTGGGTAGACCTTCAGCACAACACATATGGCTCACTGAAGCACCCCAGCTGCTTGAGGTCACTGGGCTTGGCCCTACCAGGTTCTGAGTGCGCAAACACCAAAGAGACTGAAAGAGGGAGACCTTTTGGGTTGGCATTTGCCAATATGCTTGTCTTTGCCTAATAGGATATTGGGGCACTGAGAGATACCAGGAGACCAAATTGGCTGTAATTTAGGAATTCAGAATTGCAGATTAAATTTGTAAGATCTGCCAGGATTTGGTGAATAAGACACATGTTTTAGAGAACTTAGTCTCATAGTTCCTCCCTTCAACTCAAAGTTTTATTATTGTCTTGAAAGATTTAAGATATTCAGATATTCAGCCCTTTCCCTTATTTAACCTTCATGAGTCACTTGAATGATTGATTCTAGGAAGTCAAGGTCCTAGAAGTAAAATAGGTGAGTATAGGAAACTCAAAAAGAGGATGGGAAAGACTGTATTTCCCTGATACTCTAAAAGAAGGATTCCAGAGGACTGTAGGAATATAACAGAACATCATGTGATTTCACCTTTTAGGACAAAGAATCCTGGTGAAGGAGTATATTGTTTCACCTAAACAGATTATCTTAAATAATAATCTCTGCTCAATAAAACAGACTTGGAGCCAGAGATTGTGGTGCATACCTGTAATCCCAAGGCTTTGGGAGGCTGAGGCAGGAGGATAACAAGTTTAAACCTAGAATGAACAATTTAGTGACACCCTCTTCCACAATGAAAGAAAGAGGTGAGGGGGGTAGGCTAGGGATGTAGCTGAGTGCAATGGCCTTGAGTTCAATCCCCAGTACCAAAAGAAAGGCAGAAGGAGGGAAAGAAGCAAGGAAGTTGCTGTTCATCTGCCACCTACATTCTTTCTTCTTCTTGTCCCAAGTTCACTGGGACTACAGCCTCACCTGGAAGTGTTCAAAGTAGTAAATCAGGTTCTTCTCTGAATGACTCTAGGGACAAGATCATTTTTATGTATGCAAATTTTTCATTTTCTCAATTTTCCTCCTTTGTTTTCAAAGAGGCCACAACTTTTAAGGAAGATGTTGGGACCACGAAAGCAGAAATTCCATCAGGTAAATTTTTCCTGGTTTTGAGTTCTCAATGATTTTCCAGTTGAGTTTACCATATACATACAGACTGTGAATGAAAATGAATGTAGCTAAAATGAATGTGATTGCTCCCCCTTAATGTGAGATCATGAGGCCAACCTACACTCTTTAGTTCTTGGTTTTTTCTAGAGGACACATGATAGGTTTAGTTCTAGAACCCTTTCTTTATACATTTGTTCTCTCAAGCAATATCCCAGGATCAGTGGAAATCGCTAAAGTAGCAACAAATAATTCTGCAAATTAACAGTTGTTAATCACAAGTTTAGATACTTTTTATGGTTTTCTTCCTTGGAGAGCCAGAGTTAAGACAATGGAAGGAAATCATGTTTATAAGAAAGATAGTTTCATTTATTAATCAGTGTGTAGATGATTCTAGTTCTAGACAGATAAATGAGGTTAACTGTGGCTTTTCTCTCCATGTGCCCTTTAAACATGTATTCATGAGGGCGCATGGGGACACATCACAGGTTTATCATCTAGTGCAAGGAAATGTGTTCAAATGTTTTCTGTTGTGTCAGAGAAACAGGAAAACATGACAATGTCATAGTCTTAGACTCTGTGAAGCTAGTCCTTCCCTCTTATCATAGATACTTCTTGGGTGGCAGCTGGCACAACTCTTATCCCTGGAAGTTCAAACACAGGTGAGTAACTGGCTCTAACTTTAAGTCTAAAAAATAAATTCCCTGCCTGGAGTTGACTATAATTAAGACTGCAGTCCCTACTTCATAGTTCTTCAGTGTTTTAGGGTTAAATGAACGACTGCCAGTGGCTTAAACCTCCTGAGTGATCAATAGTCATTACTTTTTTTTTCTTCTGGCTTTCTAGAACTTAGACTAGATCCTGTAGGAAGGTAGTGGAGGTGCACAATGCACACTGCAAACAAGAGTGGGTGGATAAGATGCACATCTCAGAGGGTTTTGTTGTTGTTATTGTTGTTTTGTAGTTCACAAAGGGGCTCTATATACTAGCGGTAACACTGGTCAAGAGTTTTATCTGATTTATATGATTTATCAGTCTCCTCCTGATGTTCTGTGAAGACAGGTATAGAGGCTGTACTGTTGTGAAACATTGTTTGTTTGTTTATGCAGGCACCACTGTGGTATCAAGCAGAATCACTGTGACATCAGAAGGCTCCCATCCAGGTAACAGAAGGGACCGCCTTGAAGGAAGGCTCAACCTTCTTTTTCCTTTAACACCAGAGTTTCAGAGAACCACTATGAATCTCTATGAAGGATCTCAAACTTCAACTATGAAAGGAAAACTTCACCATACAGAGCTAAACAGGCGGAGAAGACTTTATTCAGTAAAGGATTTTATTGCAATAGGGATCAAAGCCATTACTAGAGAGGGGTGAGACTGAACTCAGCCCTGCTGAAACAGTCTAGATGCTGGGGTGAACTCATGGAAACTACTGGGGGCCACTGGGGAAGAGGATGGATTAGATTAGGGCAGCTGTTGGCCGACTGGCATTTAACCTGCCCAAAATTACCCTCCTAGTCTCCCCCAGGGACCAAGAGACTGAGGGAAGCTTGTTCTTCATAATTGCACTTGAAAGGGGTAGCTCCCAGATCCTTGAGAAAGATGTTCCTGAGTTATAAGACTGGCAAGACACTGGGAGATTTAAATCTTAACGTGGTAGAGAAACACTGTGTAATTATAAGTTTTCTAAATTAAATAATATAAGAAAAGGGAAGCCAGGGACTTGTAGTGAAGAAAATCCTGCCTAAAAATTAACATTAAGGCATCTTGATCAACTTAGGTATTTTCTCACACAGTGGTATTAGTTTGGAAGGAGAGAATTTATAATACTACTTGGAACCAAGTTTTACGAAGTGAAAAAATTTTAAGAAAACATTTTGTTACTTAAGGAGAATCTAGAAGTGGAAGTCACATACAAATACCCATCTCTGTGAACAGGGAGTTGCTAGAGACCTCTTCATGTCTTAGTAAAAGGGTCCTGACCAGTATTAGTCCCATAAAGAGATGTCTTAGGGACATGGCCCTTGAAAAGGTGCATTATTCTTCCCTTGCTCACTTTAGATACTTCCAAGGAAACATCTGAAACAAGCACTACTCCTGCAATCACTGCCACACGTAAGTCAAACAGAAATAAAGGGACTTCTCTTGCACTGTCTCGGGAGACAGGGTGGCTTCTCTAGAGTTAACCCACTTGTCCCTCTGTTAGCAGCCACTGCTTCCCCCGGATGCAAAGAAACTTCAGAAACCGGGGCACAAATGGGTGTACACTGGCAACACAGCATCTTTAATGATCAGTGTGACTGTGGCGATGCATGATGAGTTCAGTTTAGGGGAGAGAGGGGGAGGACAGAAGCAGAAGACAGAAGTGGAGAGCAGATGGGTGGGTTCAAGAGTCAACCAAATGTTGGCAATGAATCTATGGAGTTCATGAAGTATCTGAGTTCCAAAATTAAATGAGACTCTATATCCTTATCATAATTGAAATCCCAGAATCTTATCAAGAATGATATCATCAGATGGTTTTGAGAAATAGTAATGTGGAAATTAAGAGATTGTTCTTCATAAGTTCTCTTACAAACATGTTTAATGAACTTACAATTCTGTTCAGGGAAGACTTCTTGGTATATTTATATTTAATTGATGATTTCTGTTGCTCATTTCTGCTAATTTGCATGCTTAGCACGAGCTACTTTAGGCTACCACAGCAAACATATAGGGAGGTGGAATCCTCAGACTCACATTTTTAACTTGTCAATAATTTGTTTGGGTAAAAATTAGTTGTTGGAGTCAATTTACCTAATGAGGAGAAATTTTAAGTTCTTTGCAAGTATTCTGGTGTTCCTAGGCCAGCCTTTGGGGGAGGGTGAATGCAAATAATTAATTTATTTTTAGTAGTTTTGAAATAGAATTTGAAATTTATGAGTAAGTTGTTGAGCTGACCAAAATCTGCAATATGCTGATGCTCAACAGCATACATGTGACCAGTTTAAAGCATTGGTAAGGGATGGAGATAGAGTGAAGCAGAAGTTTTCAGGGAACTAGAGGTCAAGAGCTCAAGAAGGATTAATGATAGGTATAATAATTATATTTCCTAAACCTGAATTATCCTTTTCTTTATTTTGTTGTTGTATGCATCATAACTTTTTTAAAAGAAAATTTTGAAAAGAAGTTTAACTTGACGTTTCTTCCTTTCAACTTTTGTATTTGTCTCACATTGAATTTGAGGTCCAAAGGATCTGTTTGGTAACGGTGGGATCTCAGTTGCCATGAGGAACCAAAAGAGAAGGTAGATGGGAGTATGCCTAAAAGACTGGCTCTGTAGCCATGTTTTTTCAGCAATACAGCAATGAATTAGGTAATTATACTTTCTGCAACATGATTCCCATAACTTCAGAGACTTATGAGTCTACTTTTATGCAGGATGTCCAGAGACACTCCCGCCAGCTCCAGGTAAGAATACTTCCATGAATATAGTCACTCTGTGTAATACTTCCAGTGAATCAAATTTCATTGTCCCTGCTGGGGATTTAGCACAGTGGCATAAGCACCTGCCTGGCAAGCGTAGGGTTGTGAGTTTGATCACTGGTACCAATAAATAAATAAATAAAAATTTCATGTGCCATGCCAGTAAATCACTAGCCATAAAAATGTACATTAAAGTGGATAAGTACAGTTTTTATTCACCAAATAAATGAATAATAGTTTCACACTCACAAGGAGAGCAGCCAAGCTAAGCAAATACATCTTGCTACTTAGATTTAGTTACTTTATGTCATTATGTATCTTGACCAAATTCCTGTCTCTGGAAAGTGAACATTTGAAAAGTAGATCATTGTGACTTTTTAAAGGGTTAACCTGTAATAAGAAAATTCAATTTAGAGTTTAGTAATTTTGGAAAACTGACTCTCGCTATTCTAAAGAAAATGTGATAATATTTTATAGCAAATAGGAAAAAATATTTAAAAATTCTCTAATCTTAGTTTTCAGTAACAGAAGAAAGATTTTTCAATGAAAAAGATGATTTTCATGTAAAGTAGTAAACAAATTTCACACAAAAAAATTGAGATTTGTATGACATAAGGAATGCATGTTGTGTGTCATATATATCATATATTTTTGAGAGATTACTTTATAGGATTGGAATTAGAGAACAATATGTAGATTGAGTGTAGGTTCATAGAAGTGAGATAAAGTGAACAAGTGAGTGAGTCACAATATGAGAGACCTTGGAAACTTGTATAAAATGTTTAATTTGTAAGACTATAAGATGCTATCCAAAGATTCTAATTAAAGCAGCACTAAGACTTAGACATTAGGAAAATTACTTTACCTATGGCACAAAGAATTGATTAGCTCAGAAAGAGATCTAAGACAGCTTAGTATTATAAACATTAATAAGGCTTTGGAGTAGGATAAAGAAAGAAGGATTAAAATGAGGAGAGAGGTGTAGGATATGGCTGTAGAATGTATGACAAATGATGGAAGGCAAAGAATCAAAATGGTTCCTAGGATTTAAACTGCAATTATTGAAAGAATAAACGTGGTTCTTAAGAAAAAGCTAGTGTAGAAGATAAAGCAGGCTTCGGGGTAAGAGACACAGTCTCCTTTGTGCACTTCAGGCTGGTGGTTGCTGCAGATCTGTTGGGAGGGATGCTGCCTGTTGGGTGAGGAGAGAGCTGAGTTTACAGTTCATGAGAGAACTGAACTACATCTGAGTTTGAGAGCCAGCAGCTAATTTTAAAGCAGAGGTTATGCAGACAAAAGCCACAGAGAAAGAACAGATAAAAAGCCAGCAGTCTCTCCTGGTTAAATCTAAAGAAGGGAAAACGTTTTCATGAAGGTGAGAGTTAATAATGTCAGCTATGACAAGGAATTTAAACAACTGAAAAGGGGGCTTGGGGATTTAGCTCAGTGGCATAAGCACCTGCCTTGCAAGTACATGGTCATGAGTTCAATCCCCTGTACTGATAAAAAACAAAACAAACAAACAAACAAACAAACAAACAAAACAAACCTGAAAAGGGCCTTTGCATCTGGTTATTACAGTCACAAGACTTTGTGGAATTGTAGAGGCATAAATCAGACTATAAAACAGTAAGTCAAATAGCAGCCATAAGATTGATTGGGCACTGCCAGGTAAAGTCAGGAATTACCATTTGCTGGGATTTATAAGAATAACACACACACACACTTCTCAAGGGAGCCTGCTTATAGTAGGTAGATGTGATTTATTCACCTTAAGGCACTGTTTAATCTTCCATAATTCTGTGACTCTAAAATCCTAGTGCTAATTACAGTATTGGCCACCTGCTGGTTATCTATAAATAACAGATGGTTATATTTTGCCAAATTTAATTAGTATTCATCATTTTATGTTAACAGTTTGTCATGGTCCACTGGGTGAAGAGAAATCTGTGAGTATCCAGTTTTGCTCCACTGTAATCCAAATTTGCTGTCATTCCTGCATTTGAATGGAAGCCTAACTTTAGTTTGTGTTTGTAGCCTGGAGACAGTTGGACATCCAATTGCTATCAGTGTACCTGTACTAACGCAACAACTGTGGACTGTCAACCTAAGGACTGTCCTTCTCCACCCACATGCAAAACTGGCGAAAAGCTTGTTGTGTTTACATCTAATGACACCTGCTGTGAAATTGGATACTGTGGTGTGTATTCATAATACAATATTTGAGTCAATCTGTTCATTGTTTATTTATTTTTGTATTCAGAAGACACTTGTTAGGTTATTATATGTTATACACAAGAGTAGTCATGTGATAAAACAGATTTACTATTCTTCCTCTTAAAACTTAAGAATATTTGGAATGAAGGAAACTCAACATAATCAGTAGATTAAATGGGCACTATATTATTATGAGGAGAAACATAATTGGTTGATAAGTGGGATCTCACCTAATTTCAGTTTCATTAAAGAATTTATTTTAAATTAAAAATTTGTATTTATTTTTCAGAACCAAGAACATGTTTCTATAATAATACTGATTATGAGGTAAGGCCCTTTCTTGTCTAAAATGTTTTTATTCATATAATCATATGAATATATACAATGGGTCTTTTGGCTTACAATATGAAAAAAACCAAAAACATCAGTAAGAGTGAAACAGTCTTTTCATTTTTCATGTTCATTTTCAAAGATCTGTCAAATATAACACTCAGAGTGCTTCTTTTCAAAGGGGGAAAATATACTTGATCATTAGTGGAGTTTCTGAACAAAATTCCTCATGGGTCTTGCCAGATGGAGAAGACATACTTTGTAACATTCAAATCAATGAACAGACTTGAATTGTAATTATAGCCAGAAAGATCAGATGGCCAAACTGTCAGAGATCAAACAGGAAAACCCAAAGGGCTAGAACCCCACCATGTGGACTTAGCAACACAAAATAGTGAGGACTGGATTTTGACAACTAATCTGACATTTTGGACAGTAATTCAACTTTTTGGAAAAAGTGTCAAGAAACCATAAAAATCAGATGACTATAATTGATATTAATATATTTGATCTGTTGATAATAAATATTAAAATACCTAAAAATATATGTGGTAGATTAGGAAATTTATAAAACAGCCAATGACAATTTTATTTATATAGCCATGTACCACATTCAAATTTCTACCTGGGCATCTTAATTTTTAGTTTCTCAAGTTATCTGACTTAAGAAAATATGATAATTTTCAGACATAAAATATATGGGTTTAAGGAAAAGAAGAATTTTCTAATAATTATATATATATATATATATATATATATATATATACACACACACACACACGAGACAGTTGGAAAGCATAATTTTAATTTACTCTTTACTAAGAAAGATCATTTTGTGGTCTGAGATGTTGAGATGAACAGTTTCTCAAACTGATTTGAATGTTGAGCGTCAGTTACTTGTAAAGGAACCTAAAGAGTTTTAAGCATATGGGAACACAAGCAAGACAGAGAACTTTGGGAGACTGATCATTTGTTCTAAACTGATAAACTCATTTTGAACTTTTCCAATTTAGATACCTTATTTCTTTCCCTTGAACTCAGAGTCTGAATGCCTTGCTCACCATAAAGTGATCTTTCTTGAAAAATTCTTGAAAATACAATATGGTAACTTACAGTGAATTTTATTTTGAAGGTAAAGAATCTTGACATATTCTGTGCTGTACCCTCCATAAAGAATTTCAGTGTGTTCATGGAAATAGGAGACTTTCAAACCACCTTTATTCTCATGGCTGAGAGTGTTACTGGACAGTCACTAGATAGGATTTTTTGGTTTAATTGTCAATCTCAAAGAGAAATCAAGACAAATAGTTTCTCCCCTCTTACCATTCAGATTGGTGCTTCATTCGATGACCCCAGCAATCCATGTGTCTCCTACTCCTGCAGTGACACTGGCTTGGTCGCAGTAGTCCAGAGCTGCCCAAAGCAGACCTGGTGTGCAGAAGTAAGTTATCTTCCCAAACATCCAACAGCAAGGTCCTTTCTTGTTAAACACAAACCCAAACCATTTCCTTTCTCACTTGGAAATGTTTGCACCTGGTCAACAGAGTAAATGTCATTGATAGCACAGATCTTTCATTTATCACTTCAGGAGCTAAATGATGCCAGGTATATCTATCTTTTACTAGGTGTGTGTACTTTTCATCTCAAAAAAGACTCACATTTTGCAGGCTCTATATAGCTTTCGTGCTACTGCAAGAATAGTTGTGTAAGACATTTTGCTGTTTTTATAAACAAAACTCAACTTTTTATCATTTTTATAAAAACACAAATATTCATAATCACATACATGTGTACTGTTCATATCTTTCCTTAAGCTGCAATTACCTTAATTTTAATGCCCCCCAAAAAGGAACTCTTCTGCACTGTTGGTGGGAGTGTAGAACAAAATTCCTCATGGGTCTTGCCAGATGGAGAAGACATACTTTGTAACATTCAAATCAATGAACAGACTTGAACTGTAATTATAGCCAGAAAGAGCCACAATGTAACCACTGTGGAGGTCAGTCTGGAGATTCCTCAAAAAGCTGGGCATGGAAGTCCCATTTGACCCAGCTATTCCACTTCTAGGCATATTCCCAGAAGATCTGAAAACATCATACCACAGTGATATATGTGCACCCATGTTTATAGCAGCACAATTTGTAATAGCCAGATCTTGGAAACAACCTAAGTGCCCATCAACTGAGGAATGGATAAAAAAGTTGTGGCATTTTTATACAATGGAGTACT
>PVJX010021761.1:0-31489 GCA_004027295.1 Dolichotis patagonum | reverse complement strand
AGAGAGAGAGAGAGAGAGAGAGAGAGAGAGACTGTTAAAGAATCTGATTCAGTTCTTGATGCCCCACTAAATTTTAGAGAAAACTTCTAGAGCTATGAGCAAAGTTGATAGAGAAAAGAAATTAATCTTACAGCCACCACTAAATCTGAAAGCTGGACATAAACTTTAGTGTAACAAATGATCCCTTTGGACTTAAAGAATATTGTGACATTATTTGGTTCACAAAGCCAATGCAATGCTGTCTCTGACTCCAAAACAGACTTATACTGCAGGTTTCCGACCTCTATTTTAGATTGATACACTCTATGAGGCTGAAATATTTTCAATGTATCTAGGATTTAAGAAAGAGAAAAGACAAGGATGAATGAAATGAGAACACATGTTTTGAAGAATGTGTTTTGTTATGTAGTGAGTCTCTGCATTGGGAAGTAATGAAGGGTTTGACCACTAACCAGAAGCAAGTTATTATCATAACTTTTATAACCTGTAATTTGTATATGTACATTTCCAAACTGCTCCACATTTACAGTTCTAATTTTGAGACTAGAAAGTGAAAGAAAACCCTTCAAGTCAAATTTAAATGAAATTCTCCATATCTGATAACATACATTTCAACAAAGTACCACAAAAACATTATTTAGGAGTTCATTTAAAAGGCGGAAGCTCAGTTAGTAAAGGAAGTCATACATCTGAAATAAGATTAAAATATTTAAAAAGAAAATGCTATAATACTTAACATTTTAAAGAAACATAATATAGAACAAGTAACTATTAAAGACATATTTAAGAGTTAAGTTGAATGGATAGTGATAGTCTGTTGATCACGAATGGGAGATATTTTATTATTACTGGGCAGCCAGTAAACTGCAACTGTTGGCTGTAAAAACTCATAGGTGATACAAAATATTCTTATCAAACATCTTTCTAGAAATTTTTATATATATGCTTCTAACTTTTTCCAAGATTAGGGTAAGTGTTCTTTTTCTTCTATCTTATATCCACCTTAATTGTAAAATTTAATCTTATTTATAACATTATTTATAATATATTGTTGATTTCTCTGGAATTCCACTTAATTATAAGTTAATTCAGGGTACAGATGGACGCATTCATGCCTGTAACACTGGCTGAACAAATCTGAACCAAAAATTTAATATGTGTTAAATAACTTTCTGTAGAAAAAAAGAGATGTGACCTAAGTGAACTAAGTCAATTGTAAATAAAAATACTGAAATATATTTAAGGTATACAATCTACTAAAGATAAAATTAATATTAAGTGATACTTTGAATGTGCTTGATTTTTATTTACTAATGAATACTATAATATAAATATAAAATTTTCAATTTTATTTTCATTTTAATTAGAATTGGTTAAAAATACCTTCATAATAAATGCAATCATCTCAGGTTCTTTTTTACATTTATGTATCATTTCTACATTTTTTTATATCCAATTTCCCTCTCCTCCTTTGTGTTTTTCCCCAACTCAAGGTTTCTTTCTCATTTCTTCAACATTTATCAGAAAGATAAACTTTGGAAATCAAAGATGAACTTTAGAAAGAACCTTGAAAGAAAACTGATCAGTAATTGGAATAATTTGGTTTATGCAACCAGTACTTTTTTTCTGATCTCACAATAAGGCATTTTAAATAATACTTTATATGCATGCATATATTATGTGAAACTGACTTTCTGTACTTGCCAATAAAGTGGTATGGAGTGTCTCCTGTCCTACTGTTTTACTCTGTAATTTACAGATATAGTGTACACTTGAGAATTTCTGGCTCATAAATGCTTCTTTAAATGAAAACACTCTTTATTGCCTCATTATAATACTTGCAAGTATTGTATAATATGAAATATATAACATATAAAAATATTTCCAAAAATGTAGCAAGGGTCAAGAATATAGCTCAGTGCCATAAGTACCTGCCTGGCAAGACTGAGGTCCTGAGTTCAATTCTTGGTATGAAAAACAAAACAACACAAACACACCCCTCCAAAAAATAACTAATATTTCCTGATGTATTTACTTTCATGTATTACAAAAACTTTATATCAGTCTCAGCTAATTTTCAAAAAAACTAAAAAACACTAACAGTAGCTGAAGCTTATTGCTTACTTCAATTAATAATATTTGGAGTTCTCTAGAACCTTGGCAATATATAAGGATAGAAAGTTTAACAAATGATAACTACAACTATGGAATGGTATGAAGTAGATGTTAAAATTAGTCACAGTCACAATTGGAAATGGAATAATGTAAGAATAGTGTTCAAAGAGTTGAAAGAGCTTTTTTAAAAACAATTCTTTTTATCATTTGATGAGTATCTAGTAATTGTACATATTTATGGAGTACATGTGATATTTCAGTTAATTATAAATTTGCTATTGTTCAAATCAAAGTAACTTATACATACAGCATCTTCAACTTTTACCACTAATGTACGGTGAGTATATAACTGAACTTTGTATTGCTACAGTGAAATGCCTAAGAGCTAATTCATGAAGCAAAAAGGTGTCCTTAGTTCACAGTCTGTCAATTCAAGGAGCTGTTCTGCTGTTGCTTCATTTCTCATTTTGTCACATAGGATGGAGCTATAGTAGAATGGAAGCCTATCAGTCAACAGCACATGAACCAGAGTTCTGGTTGGCTTCTGAGAGCATACACCTTTAACCTAAAGCAGCGACAGTGAACCTTGTAGAGAACAGTGCCCAAACTGCCACCCAAAACCCACTGATTTATTGCAAAACCCCAACACCGCAATGAAACCTCAATACAGAGATTTTACTTTAGGAAAAAAAAAACATACATTATTATTTCTTGGCCTTAAAAAAAAAAAAAAACAAAAGCAAAGCAAAGCAAAACATAAAAACCCAAATAACAACTAAGATCTTCCCTCCAGGACCTACCACACACAATTTCCACCACCTCTCAATGATGGCGACTTACAGATCAAGCTTTGAGAATGCAAACATCCAACATCCAAACTACAGCGATGAGTGTACTTGAAATGGTACTAAATCTCCCAGGTCTCTGGCAGCCACCATTCTACTGCCAAATTCTCTGAGGTCAACATTTTCAGATTTCACACATGGTGATAAAATGCAATGCTATCTTTCAATATCTGATTTATCTCATACAACAAAATTTCCAACATGTCCATCTACTTTGCTTCACATGATAAGATGCTATCTTTTTATGGTTGAGTAGTATTGCATTGTTTGTATAGAACCTGTTTTCCTTATCCATTGGTCCATTCCTGGACATGTTGGTGGATTCTACAGTGTGGTTGTTTTGAATAGTGTTTCAATATACATGTGATAACAGGTATCTTTTCAACACATTTATTTAAATTTTTTTGGATATACACTTAGTAGCAAATTGTTGAGTCACATACTTTTTCTACTTGTAGTTTCTTGAGAGATCTTCATACTGCTCTCCATAGTCATTTTACTGATACACAATCTCACTCACTGAGTATAAAATTCCTTTTATTCTGTGTTCTTGTCTTAATTTATTGTTTATGTCTTTTTATAGTAGGTATTCTAACAGGAATGAAACGATATCAATTTTATGTTTGTTTTTTATTAGTGGTAGAAGATAAGAGTTGATTTTTATGATTCTAACTGTGGATATACAATGTACCGTTTACTAATTTTTACTAATGTCTATTTCTTTCTTGTTTGTCAAAAATAAGCTGACTATAAAGGTGGAGGATAATTTCTGGTTTCTCTACTCTGCCTCATTGGTCTGCATGTTTGTTTTTAAGCCAACATACTGCTGCTTTAGTTAATACAGTTTTGTGTACATTCTGAAGTCATTTATTATGAAATCTCAGTATTATTTTTTGAGCAAAATGATACTAGTTTTTTGTAGTTTCATATCAACTAAAGGACTTTTGGTTTTATTTCCTGGAAGATTGATAATGGAATTTTATTAACAGTAGTTTTTTTCAAAAGAATATTTTTTTAGCATAAATTATTTAAAATTTTCAACTATGAAAATATTGACAATAAGTGATTATACTTCCTTCTGTATAGCATATTGCTAGAAGTTCTAACCAAAGCAATCAGAAAAATGAAAAAAAAGATAAAAGACATGCAAACTGAAAATTGAAGATAAAGTATTTTTGCAGATGATATAATCTTATATATTTACAAAACTTTGAAGATTTCATCAAAGTCTAAAACTCCATGTTTTTATTGCAATGCATTTATTATTTAGAAAAAATACATCAATTGTTTCAATGCTTGGTAGATTTATTATTTTAAAATAAATTAATCAATACATTTGGCGATAGTAATCATTTCTTAATGTGGTAAATGTCAGTAAAACTAACATGCAAAAACTCATTAATGCCTTGTTTTCTGAAAAATAATTTTTCAATGATTTTTAATGCCTTAAAATTTGTGTAAGCAAACTTTAAATTTAAGAAATCTATGCTTAAATTTGCTACCTGATTATTAAGCTACATATAATTCTGTATGAGAGAAAAAGTAATTGAAGTGTTTTTGCTCAATTGTCCTTAGTAACAGATTAAAATATAAAACTGGGTATGCAACTAAATCAGCAATACTTAAAAAAATTTATCTAGACTTTAACAAATGCTCCTGACAGTGAAGTTACTATCTTATAAGCTCTATCATTTATAAGTAATAAATTTTTAATATGTGTCAAAGCCATCCTTGGACAAGAATAACATTTTAAACTTTTAAAAATTATACTCAGGCAGAAAACAATGGATTTACATTTTATATGAAAAATCATAACCTGAAATTCATGCATGCACATACATTTCATCTTAATTTTGATTCATAAAGCAAGTTAGTACCTAAGATAACTGAGATTTGCTCAGGTATCTGGAAGTATACAATAACTAAGTATTTTCTGTTTTTGAAATTCAGGTTTAGCATAATACTATACTTTATGTTTTTCTTATTAGAACTCAATTCTAGTTATTTTACTTTCTATTTGAGTTTATTAAAAAAGATTTCTGGGATAGTTTTGGTTAAAGTTATTAAAGTTTAAACTAAATGTAGTTTAAAAAATTATAGAGCACAATCATTTGATTGTTAGGAAACAAACACACAGAGAAAAATAGTCACATAGGTATACTTGACTTGTTCTGACAACTATTTTAGTGAAAAATCTGATATTCACATTGTTTAAAGATCTTACAGATTAAGCAAATTCTAATTGTATAGTTTCATTGAGGTTTGCAAATGAGACAAAGAAAATCTGTAGAAGATTGGTAAGTGAATAGACTTTCTTTAACTAAATAGTCAAGTTCTAATAAAGACTGGCTATGTGATAGATGCTAGAGATATTATATATCAAATATAATATTTATGTAATTTATAATTATATTATTTGGAGATTCCAATATTTTCATATTCACAACTGTACAACCTTTGTTTTGCTTATTCTTGTTAGTATATATTTGTGATACAAAATAGCTAATTCCTCCTGAGGAGCTGCACATATCTATGTCTCATCTAAATCATTTTTGCATCCCCTTTCCCTCCTCACTCTGTTACTTCCCTGTTTTCTATCATCTGTCTTTTACTTTGCTCTTTAAATTATTCATATTTCCATGCAACATTTAACCATTTTAGTCTGATGGACTCAATTTAGTATTATAATCTCAAGGTGTATCCAACTTCTAATGCTACTCAGATCAGATGAAAACTAATGTTTCTCTGCACCTTTTATGAGATCTTGAAAAAATTAGACAGATAATTTTTTGTTCATTTGTTTTTGGTGCCAGCAGTTGATAGAATAATGTTGAATAATTATTTACTTATTTATTTATTTTGTTTTTGTTTTTTGAGACAGGGTCTAGCATTATAGTCCAGGCTGCCTTAAACACAATGTGTAATCCAGGTTGGCCTTGAGCTCAGTGCAATCCTCCTGCCTCAGCCTGCTGAGTGCTGTGACTACAGGTGTGGGCCACCATGCCTGGCCAAATAAATTTCATTTAATAAATAACAAGGAGAGGTTTTCATCATTCAGATAGTTGAAGATTGTGGGAAGTCTCAACTTCTCTCATGCTACACACACGGGGGTGGAAAGAATGTGAAGTTTATTTCTGCTTTGATGTTCTGATATTGGCTTCAGATCATTTGATATAATGTTAAATGACATTTCAATGTGCCATATAGATTGATGGGAAATTAAATATTGCTGACTCTGTTATTTTATGATGTAGCAAACCAAAGCGAAGATGTAAAGGCAGGTGCAAATCTTTTCAGTTGCAGAATACAGACTAAAATTCTCTTTTTGTAACTTGAAGTTCAGTTTTCTGTTTATCATCCAATACTTTGCTACAGAGAGCAAATAAGAAAATGGGAAAAGTGTGTTCAACATCAATGCCTTATCAAAATATGTGGCTAGCAATTTAGAGAGAAACCGTAGCCAATCTTTCTTACACTTTGTCATTTCATGGTAAAACAGTAAAACAAAATTTCATAACAAAATAATAGAATAGCAATGGTTAATACATTACACATTGTTATCTTTAAGTAGATGCTCAGGGTACAAAATATGGGCATAAAATTTATCTAATCAATATTAGCACAAATCTTCTTTTATGATGAAATAAGAGATACTAAATGTATAACTGATTTGCATTTCTTCCCTTTTCCTTACTGTCCTTTCCCCTTTCACCCATTCTGTTTCCTTTTTCCTTTTGAACAATTTCTTCCCATTTCACAATATCTACTGTACATTTTAGAATTTATTTACTTTTTCATTTTCTCACACCAGTGAGACAATACATTGTTTACACATGTGATTCTGATTTATTTCATTTGCTAGTATGCTCTCAAGTTGCATCCATTTACCTATAAAAGTTTCAAGTTTATCCTTCTTTATGGCTAAGTAGTATTCCATTGTAAAAAATAGCACAGCTTTTTATGTACATTCCTCAGCTGATGGGCATTTGAGTGGTTTTCAAGATTTAGCTATTACAAATGTGGTGCTACAAATGGGTGCACGTGTATCTCTGTGGTATGATATTTTTAATTTTTCATGGAAAATACCCAGAACTGTACTAGCTAGGTGAAATGAGACCTCTAATCTTAGTTTTTTAAAGAATCTCCACATTGATTTCCACAGTGGTTACACCAGTCTCCATCTCACCAGTGGTGGAGAAGGGTTCCTTCTTTCTCACAGCACCATCTGGATTTCTTATTGGTTTCATTTGTTGATAACAGTCTTTCTGGGATGAGGTAGAATCTCAGTTTGTTTTAATTTGCATCTCTCATATGACCAATTATGTTGAACATTTTTTCATATATTTATTTGTCATTTGTATTTTTTCATCTGAGAAATGTGTATTCATCTTAGATGCCCATTTTTGAATTGGGTCTTTCAATTTGGCTGTTCTGATTTTTTTTTATCTTTCAGAAAGAAATCTTTTGTCTGAGGTGCAATTGGCTAAAATATTTTTCCCATTCTGTCATTTTATTTTCACTTTGTTCATGATTTCTTTTGCTGTGAAAAGCTTCTTAGTATGATGAAATCCCAGTTGTTGATTCTTTGGAATGTTTTCTGTGCAATCTGGGTTTTTCTTCATGCACTTTCTACCTACACCTATGTCTTCAACATTTCTACCTACTCTGTCTATCTTCCATTAGATATTTCTCAAACACTTTAATGAAATTAAAAAGCAAGCAATACTCCTTTCCTCATTCCTGGAGGCAAGTATTATACTAATACCAAAACCAGAGAAAGGCTCAACCAGAAAAGAGAACTACAGACCAGTTTCATTAATGAACATAGATGCAACAGTCCTCAATAAAACACTAGCAAACAGAATGCAGGAAATTATCAAAAAGATTATACATCATCACCAACTGAGATTCATCCCAGGAATTCAAGGAGAGTTCAACATATGCAAATCAATTAATATAATATACCATATCAACAGAGGCAAAGACAAAAAAATCACATGATCATCTCAACTGATGAAGAAAAATCTTTTGACAAAGTCCAACATTCATTCATGGTAAAAACCCTACAGAAAATCAGGATAGCTGTTCATTATCTCAACCTCGTGAAAGCCATCTATGACAAACAACCAGCCAACATCATACTAAATAAACAAAAACTGAAAGCGTTCACTCTAAAATCAGGAACAACACAAGGATGTCCACTATCACCACTTCAATTCTATATAGTTCTGGAAACACTAACCATATAGATTAGACAGGAGAGAGAAATAAAAGGAATAAAGATAGGAAAGGAAGAAGTTAAATTATCATTATTCACAGATGACATGATATTCTATCAGTAAAACCCCAAAAACCCCACCAAAAGACATCTTATTAAATAGCCAAATTGAGTAGTGTACCTAGATACAAAGTCAGCACTCAAAAATCAATATCATTCTTCTACACAAACAACAAACTCATTGCAAAAAAAAATTAGGGAAACTATACTCTTCACAATAGCATCCCAAAAATAGAATACTTAAGAATCAATCTAACAAAGAAAGTAAATGATCTACATACTGCAAAGCAAAGAACTCTGAAAAAAGGAGATTAAAGAAAATATCAGAAAATGAGAAGAGTTCTCATGCTCATGGATAAGACGAACCAATATTGTGAAAATGGCCATGCTTCTAAAATTCTCATACAGATTTATTGTAATCCTGATCAACATGCCATTAGTATAGTTCACAGAACTAGAAAAAAATCCTAAAATTAATCTGGAATCAGAAGAGATCTAGAATAGCAAAGAAAATCCTAAAGAACAAAGGCAAGGCAGGAGAATCACAACCCCTAACTTGAAATTATGCTGCAAATCTACTGTGATAAAATCAACATGGCACTGGCAAAGAAAACAGACCTGAGGACAAATGGAACAGAAGAGAAAACACAGATACAACTACCAACACACCCAGCCACCTTATCTTTGACAAAGGAGTCAAACATGCTCACTTGAAGAAAAATAATCTCTTTAATAAATGATGCTGGAAAAACTGGCTCTCTGCATGCTGAAGGCTAAAACTAGACCCATGTCTATTACCATGCACTAAACTGAAGTCTAAATGGATCAAGGATCTAAATAGTGAAACAAAAACACTAAACCATAGCCATTTTAAGAGATGA
The DNA here is from genome assembly GCA_004027295.1 of Dolichotis patagonum. Classification (NCBI taxonomy): domain Eukaryota; kingdom Metazoa; phylum Chordata; class Mammalia; order Rodentia; family Caviidae; genus Dolichotis; species Dolichotis patagonum. The sequence goes on along the minus strand of PVJX010021761.1, from coordinate 22,370 downwards.
AGAGACACCAAAGGAATTTGCATCCCTACTGTAAGGACTTCCAATATGTAGAGGTTTCATTTGTCAATCATAGTTCAAGAAGTCCTGACCACAAGCATAAACATATATTAAAAAAAAGAAAATGAAGGTAAGGAAAATTATATTAAAAATGGTAATTTATTAAAAATACAAGAATATACACAGCATGATATAAGGAAATATTCTCTGTGAAATAAGAACTCAGCAAATTTGGTGTAACAGTGATAGAAGAGAGAGCAGAAGGGCGGGATCAGTGACTGGTGATAAGTACAAATTATTTAAGGTCTGGTTTCAAAATCAGAGAGATGATTATGATGACAACAACAAATTATTTGAATTAAAATATTAAAGTCCACATAATCAGCAATGAAATTGTGAAACTGTCAACATGCAATGTCCTGTAGCATCTGAAATTCCTTTACTTTCTCCTTGTTCTTTATTAAAAAGTAACTACTTTGAGCAGTTTTAAGAGTTCATTTAGCATTGATGTGGAGTCAGATATGCTGGAATCATGTGAAGAATCTGTAAGAGTTGCAGAAGGAGCCTAAGAGAAAGTATCTCTTCACAGGTGTAGTGGGAACAGCTATATGTCACATGTTCAGTTGGACAATGACAGATTTTTTTCACATCTTACATTTTATAGTACAAGACATTTTTTCAAGACATGTTTTGGCATACATTTTGCCTGAAATAATTTAAATTATTCTGTTTAGTTCCTGGTAATTTCTGTATTTCAGTGCCTCTCTGGCATGTTTGTATTTTATATTTCACAGGTTTCCCAAATATTGAAAACCTAACAATGATGGTAGAGAGAAACCAGTAGGAAGGTTTCAGCAATGTAACCCACAGCTGGAGAAATTAGAGTATTCAGTATAAATGATAAACACAGAGGTTTAATGACAATAGTGGAAATCCTGGAAACTTTAGGATGGTGGAGAAGAAAAGCAAAAGTTAACAATAAATTTTAAGACTTCAATGGGTTATATAAGGGCACACTTGAAAAAGTTGGAAACACAAGACAGAAAAATATAAAAAGATATAGAGGACTAAGATACAGATTTATTTTTCAATTTTTATTTTTTATTAGTACACGTTTTCAGTACACATTGATAACATTTTCCTGGGTGGAGTTGGTGAACCCACAAACATATCTTAATCCTCTTTTTAATGAGCTTAAATGCCACTGTAGATACCCACAAAGACATCTTCTTGGTCTCTCGACAGTTTGTCAAAACTCTAGACAGAGTTTAAGTTTTTTTTAAACTAGTCTCCATCATTGGGCTTTTTCTTTACATTCCCAGTTATAGTTTATAACTTGTCAGTTTCACAAGAACTTTGTACTTTTTTTTTTTTGAACCAGGGATCAAACTCATGACCTCGTACCTACCAGGCAGGGGCTTAAACCACTGAGCTAAATCCCTGGCCCAGAACTTTGTACTCTTGACATCTCATCATTTTCAATACCTGATCAAATATTTTCACCTTCATCATCTCTCAACTTATAATTTATCAATCTGACCTACCTTCATCAATAATCCCATTAAGTTTATTTACCCAGAAAAAAGTGTCACCATTGAGATTTCCTCTTAATAATTTTTTATTTCCTGACTCCTTCTACTCCTATTCCACATTTGTCCTGCTATATTCAATGTTGAGCTCAATCACACTGTCTTCCTGAGAAACTCCACTGCAGCCATGCTGCAAATAACGTTTTCCTTACCACTTTCACCAAATGTCATAACATTCTTTTTCTTTATAATATCACTAGGGAAGTAATGTGCCTGAGGAGCCAAATTAAATAAATGTAACAAAAGTGACCTGATTCTAATCTCAAACTGTTCAAACTAGAGGGTAAAAGAGAAATGAAAAATCATGAATCCCTATGTCTTATAAGTCATTCAGTATTTCGTGGAACTTGAACATCAAATGTCATAAAAATAGCCCTTATTCAAAGAATTCTGTAATTGGAGCAACAGCACGCAGATTAAAATATTTTTTTATCCAGCTCCTGTTTCTTAAGCATGATCTGCAATACCATTTTAGATCTCAATAGTTTATATCCATGGCATAATAATGGTTGTCCATTAGTAACTAGTACTGACAGTATTAGTTTAAAAATTGTTAGAGTGGCATTTTATGTAAACATATCTGGGGTTGGGAGAGACAAAGCAATGAAGAAACTTTCCAGTGCCTTTCTGTTCTGTAAGTGAGGCACAACAAGGATTTTAAAAACAGTTCTCTGTTCACCTACTGCTCGTGTGGAAATAATGGCTGCCAAAAGTAGGGAATGACCCACATGAAGACGTGGAGTACTGGCACACAATTCGCAAACGTTAAACGATGGTGCATCCACTCAGAACTGACATTTCCACATCTGAAAAGTAAATGAGCACCCTTGAGGGGATCTCTACACATCATGAACGCAGAAAAAAAATAATCTGTCATACTTCTTTGTATGCATAGCTGCCAGATAATGAAATATAATATTCAGAAATGGGGAATTCAAATTAGTCTCATTTCTTAAGAGCTTAATCTCTCGTTCCCAAATGGAAGTGTTGCATTTTCAATGAGAAGTGTTTCCTACAATATTTAGAATTCAATATCTATAAGAACTGAATGAAAAGAAGCTTAATTACCAGGAGGGTAAAGTAAGAGTGAAAATTGGAAAGGGATAAAATGTCTCTCTCATGCATTTTATCCCAATTTCAATGGATCTCTTTCATTATGACTATCTTCAAACCTTGAGATAATTTTTCCTTCCAAACCATAAAATCATTAATCTCTTTCTGGGTTCTATACCATGGCATGAATTAGATGCAACTCTGAACTGCCCATGGTAATGAGAGAAAACGGTCACATATAATTTAAAAATTATAATATGGCAGAATAGGAAAATGTTTTCTGTAATCTATTCAGATACAGAAATTCTGTCCAGCACTCAACTGCTCACACTTTCTACATAATTTCAGCTAATCATTGCTTTTCTTTGTACCTGGCTTTCAATAGCCTTGAACATCATGTGTTTGATTGAATTTTCAAAAATCAACGAGTTGAAACTAGCTTTGGTTTGTACTGGCCACGAAGCAACACATTTCTAAAGCAATAGAAGTTTTCAGGCGTATCATCAACCACAATTCAGCAGCGGCGGCGGCAGTGGTGGAGGCAAGAGCAGTGTTTGTGTGGTCCTTCGGTCTCTATTAAACATGAAGATGCTATACGAAAGTGGTTAATTAAACACAGGGTATATAAGGTGTCTGTTCTTGGATGCCACAATGTGCATTCCAGGTCAATATTACCTACACTTGCAGGAACGCTGATTTCCTGCACCTTCTCTCTCGCTATCAGAACGTCTCCTCCATTTTTATTGTCCTTTCACATCTGCTCTTCATTTCAGACACGCACCATATGCTGCTTGCTAACATTTTCCCTTCATATTTCACTAAGTTCATTGTCACATTCCTGAAGACTACATACAATAAGATAAACTGAGAGGGAACTGTTTTCTTATGTGCTTATTTTATGCTATGTTATATAATTGACAAAAGTGTTTGATCTTTAAAAGCTATGTGTTGCATGTATGGAAAAGACAAGTGCACTTCTAACTTTCTCATACTGATTTTATTTTATATAAAATGGCAATTCCTTCAGAAAGTCAGTTTACGGCAATATATATATATTATAATATTATATATAATATTATATAAAATATATATTATATAATTGCCATTTTATATACATATATAAAATGGCAATTATATAATATATAATATATATATTTTTATATATCCTCTTTGGGTTAAAGTAAACACATTTAAAATTTCCAGCTATGTATTCAAGGCAATGTGGCAGTTTAATACCCACTAAGTTTGTTTTCAGGCATAACAGGCATGTAAACTTTCGTTGGAAAGGGCAAGTATAAACACCTGACAAAAATCTCCTGATTGAGCAGATCACATGCTACCTCAGCCATCAACATCTTTTCTCTTTTCTAAATTTAGAAGAGAAGACAAATGGAAAAGATTAAAACTAGTTTTTCGGTAATTAACCACAAATGGAGCAATTCAAAATCACTATTTAGCAAGGAGTCTGAATTGGTTTACATTACATAAAGCAAAATCTTCTCAGTTGGATTCACAGGTCATTAAATAAGATATAGCAATACAATTTTAGTATAGAATGCTTTCTTGAATGTGAGATACTTAAGAAAGTAGATATGGCTTGCTTAGTGTGAAATTATTACTAACCAGGAGAGTTATGGCTCATAGGTGATAGATAAATAGATTGAAAGACAGCAGATACTGATAAATTATATGTATATGCATAAGTGCATAGCTATAGATAGGTAGGTGGATATATCAATAGTTAGACAGATTATATACACATATATGAGTACATTTAATGTAGGCAATGTTGAGTCAAACCTAGGTTTCACCCTGAAAGAACTTTAAAACTGAGCTGTATATCTAGCACCCAGAAAAACATATTATTAAACACAGAAGAAATAATCCATTTATATAAATCATAATTTCCAAAATGAGGCTGCATTATTCCCATTCTTTTCCAACTCTAAGAGGCCACAGAGTCTAAGAGACCTATGTTCTCTTCCCTTGCAGGAATATTTTGAGGAGTTGTGCTTGGTTTAAAAGTATAGCCTAACAAAAAAAGTATAGAATGTAAAACAGACTGTGAAGGCTTTATCTTCATGTTGATACATTAACATTAGTTTTTTATGTTTGTGTGAAGTTGTTAGCACAGAAATCCTCTAGTTAGCTAAGTAAAATTTAAAAAGTCTCATATTCCTTTCATTCTATAAGGTGTTATCTTTGTGAAAATAGTTTTTATTTTAAAATATTGACATTTCATATGTTTAAAATATTATGAAATCCTATAGAGTATGGTGCAACTTATGTGAGAAAGATAAATAATAACAAAAATATTTGTTTAGAATGGAATAAACAACAGATTTTTTTTTTTTTGCACTGGGGATAAAAACTCATGACCTCTCACTTGCCAGGCAGGCATGTATGCCACTGAGCTAAATCCTCAGCCATATGAACAGCTAATTTAAAATGGTAATTGTAATGGTAGAAATTTTACAAAAAGTACTTGGATTTTTAAAATATGAGTTTCTTTAAATTGATTTTTAAATTAAATTTAATCCCACATATATCACATATAAATATTAAGATTAAATTTAGACTATTTGTGGTGGCACATACATATTATCTCAGCACACTAGGAGACTGACCCAGGAAAAATCTCTTGATCAGTGCCAGTTTGAGTAACTCACTGATTTAGCCAGATTTTGTGAGAATTATGGAAACAAATAAGCAAGTAAATAAATGTATAAATAAATAGGGCTACGGATGTATCTCAGTGTAAAGGACCTGTGGTTAGCCCTCAGTATAGCAGATATAAAACAAAACAAAATCAAAAACAAAGAAATCAGAATTTTCAGATAATACAATAAAATATAACATGTGCCATATACAAAGCATGGAAACTGCTAATACTAGTATAAATTCAAACTATGCAAAGTAGACGTAAAACATAATTTGAACATCTACAGTGGGATAAAAATAGATATGTATTCTCTGAAAAAGAAATAATTCTAAAAACAATAATATTGCTATAGTAGTATTGCTATTTTTGTTTTGCAATGATGGTATATAAGATAAGCATTGAATATTAATATAATATTTTAATTATGTTTTCTGTTATCCTAGAAAACTATCAACCCAAGTATAGGATATTCATACATAAGGGAAATTACATTAAGTACTATTACTTTTTTTTTTTTTTTATCGGACCAGGGATCGAACTCACGACTGCCTGCTAACAAGGCGGGCGCTTATGCCGCTGAGCTAAATCCCCAACCCCTAAGTACTATTACTATAATCTGAACTTTAATTTGGAAATATTAACAGGAATGTATTTTGTACCATAACTTGTAAACCTGCAAAGAAACACAGAATAATAACAAAACTTGTCTATCATTATATGTAATAAGTCCTAAAAATAATGGTCTAATACAGATACAAGATTCCTAGGTAATACAGGGGATATATTTGCAGCATTCTAATAGATCAGATAGCAAAGGAAAGGCTCAACGTGTACAAGAATCTTAGTAAAATCTCACCGAACCCTAACAGAAGAAGCTACTACTGACCAAGGATAAAACATGGTGAGTGTAAAAAAAAATGCATCAAATATATTATGCTCATAAGTTAGTTATGCTTTTTCAAAAAAATAACTCATATGAAACTGTATGAAGGTATTTTGAAATTTTGTAAATTGATTTATTTTACTTTTCCTTTAGTAATTATACCACAGGAAGCAGAAAATTTATTCAGTGAAAAAACAAAAAGAAAGGAGAAGAGGGTTGAAAGAAACCTGGAAAGAGTGATAGATGTATAGAAAATGAGATTCTATAGAAGAAAATAAATTTTTAAAAATCAGTAATATAAGTATCTTCTAAATCATTGTTAAAATCTGTGTCATTTATGAAATGATTTGAAATATGATAACTGACATTAAATTTTAAAGTATGTCTATATTTTTAAAATGACATGCTTTAGAACTACAAACTTTACAATCAACCAACAAACTATTATGTCTGGAGTTTATAATAAAAAGCGAGGTAAGCCATGAGTTGGATGCAACCCTGCAATCCCAGCAATCCAGAGGCTGAGGCAGAAGGATCACTATCGGTTTGAGAACAACCCGGACTACACAGTGCTTAAAGGTCAGCCTGAACTATATAGTGAGATCTTATCTCAAAAACCCAAACAATCAACAAAAGGGGGTCGAGGAGGAAGTTCACATACAGATGAAATAGAAAGACAGGAAATAGAACTAATTAACTATGGAAGTTTTGTGATGAACACTGTTATTTAATTCTGAATTTTAAAAATTTCAAATTTAAAAATTAAGAACATCATTAACATTTAGAGACAGTGACAATGGTTCAACACTTATTTTTCTTGTTAAGCAACTTTTTATGCATTTGTTTGGAATGATCAATTAAAAAGAAACCACTTTGAATTTCTAGAGCTATACCGTCAATAGAGTGTAAATAAGCTATGTTAGTAACAAGCACTTTAAAAGTGTGGAATGCAATTTAAATTGTGTAAATGCATAATGAGTTATATTAGAGTACAGAATGATGAAATATTTCATTTGCAGTTTTCTATATCAATCACCTTTTAAAACAATGTTTTGAATCCATTAATATATAAGACACCTTAGTAAGTGAGAATACCTACATTTTTCTTGATGTATGTATTAGAAAATGGAAAACTACATTTGTCACTTTCATTATATTTCTGCTGGATAGCACCACAGTAAGTCCCTGATTTAAGAAGGAGTTCCATTCAGGGAGAACATTCAAGTCAGATTTGTTCATTAGTCAGCTGAGGGGAATTTTATCCACCTTTGACACAAATATTCTGTGTAACTCTTTGTGCTTCCTAGCAGTCCCCTCCACAGCACCACTGCTTCTCCTCCTGCTTCCGGACGTCCTGGGCTCTGACTGTGTACTGTACCACCGTGCACTATCACAGTGCAGTAAGCACACAGCAGCACAGCCGTGACAATGTCTGGCAGAGACGTGAGCTGCGTCTGAGACTTGTTTTTGTCTGCGAATGTTCCTAATGCAAATTCCACTGGTATCTGTGAAAGCTGGCTACTCAAATGTTCATCAGCTGGGAACTGACAGTGCTCTGTGTATGTCACAAAAGCAAACTAAATATGCTATCAGAGGCCCTGAATGTATTTCTAATATAGAAATATAGTTAATTTTTAAATATGCACATGAAAATATCTGGTTAATCTATTTTAGGCTTCAAAGAAAACAACAATAAAAGACAACAAAATTTTTTCCATTACTAACGCTTACAATACAGAAATTAAAAAGGAAGCACCCAAATTTCCAAAATAAAATAAACTCTGAGTGTAAATGATTTTCTAAATACTGTCAAGCCATGGTTGAGTGTAGCACAATCAAAGTCATTTTGTATAATCACAAATTTAATGAAGAAATGTGTTGTATTTTAGAGCATCATTGTGAAAATTATATCCAAATGCTTCAAAATTTTCTTTAAATATTAATATGGAATCATTTAAAAATTTCATGTTTAATACTTGCTCCTAAGTATCATCTGACCTTCACTGTATCACTTAGGATGCAGTTTTACTTATCAATACATTTTAATCTTAAAAGTTATTTAAAGCTAATTTAAAAAAGGAAGAATACAACATGTAGAGGTTTACACAGAATTAACACATTGATCATTCATTTTTATAGTATAAAAGAAACTTGAAGCTATTGTTATAGATAATTAATTTGTAGACACCCTTTGTTATCTATGGAGAAATATGTTCAGGGCCTCTGGAGGCAGTAGGTGTTCAAATCTCATACATACAAGTGTGTGATGTTTGCATATAAACTATATATTGACCCAAATAGTACCTGAAGGAAAATTAAAATTTCTTTAAAAAATGAATATGCAACATACCAAAACCCACAGGATACTACAAAAGTTTAGCTAAGCAGGAATTTTACAGCAGTAAATGATGGTGCACATTTGCACACACACACTAAAAACAGCAGAACACTCTGAAACAATCTATTGCTGCATTGCAAGAGACTAGGAAAACATTAGTACCCCACTCAAAATTAGATGAAGGAAAGATAACATTAAGAATCACAGTAAAAATTAATACAATAGTTTACAAGTGCAAAATCAACAAAGCAGAGTTGGTTTTTCAAATGGTCAACAAAATAGAGCAACCTTAACTAAAATAAGAAAAAGAGAAACAACACTCAGAAAGGGGAACATAGTAAAACAGATACTGCAAAAATACAGTGTCTTTAATTGTGCTATCATGGCTGCCTTGATTTTGAATCAATTAAAACTATTTATCTTTCACGGTTATATTGATTTTGGGGAAGAGCCGAGAATTGTACTCTGCTATAAAAGATGAACAAGACCAGTGAGGACACACTGTAATGTTTTTAGGAACCTCCTTTGTATTAGATGGGATTCAGTAGCAACGTTCACTGTATTTGGACCATACCTTAAAAAGAAAGAGAGAGGACTTCCAAAACTGCTTCAGAAAGGGTCAATAACGATTGGATAAATGTGTTTAAAGTGAGGTGGGATATTTTGAAGGAGATTAATGGATATGTGTCTTTTACTGTCATAAATTTTAATTTAATCACTATATATTTTGATTGTGCCTCAAAACCATGGATTTAGCAACTACAAAGAAATAAGCATGGATCTTGTTATTTGCAAAGTGTATGCAATGGAAGCTTATTACACTACGTGAAAATAAGTAGTCAGAAAAAGCCAGCATCACATGATTTCGCTTACACATGGAAAATGACTTTCAAAAGTTGATCTCATAGAAGCTGGGAGTACAATGGTGGTTTCTAAACAACAGAAAATGAGTTGAAAGTGGGGAATCACTATATAAGGGACAATTACTTACAACCAGGAGGAAGAGTTTCTAGTATGCCATTGTACAGTAATTTGGTCAATGGCAGAATAATGTGCTCACAGTTCAAAAAACCAGAAGAAAGTATTTTGAAGTTATTGCTATAAATTAATAATAAATGTTTGAGGAGGTAATAGATTATGGAAACATTGCATAGTACTCCATTAATGTGCATACTCTTTATGTTTGTATGTGTCAGTTAATCTTAAAAATAAAAAAATGTAACTCTGCTTTTGTGAATTCATACTACCTACCTTTTCTGATTCTCTTCATCTCTCTGTACTTACAGCATGTGCATGGAAGTTGCATTGGATATGGATATGGATTTTAATAAGATTTCCTCTAGATTGTATTTATTTTGTATTCACATGTTCTTAGACCCCTCTGGTCCCAGATTCTGGGTAGCTGAGAAACATGGGGGAATATTATCCCCTGTGATTTCTTAAAAAGATACGGATATTAGAGATATTAGAGATAGAATATTTTGTCAAATATGAAATCCAACCCCACATAACACGGTGACTTTAACATAGTACTACAAAGTGATCATCTTGTAGTCTTTAATACCTTGAGTTTTCCCAAAATGCCAGGAGCTTTATCTCTGAGTCCTACACCTCATCAGGAGATACAGATCATTTATAAAAGGGCTTGGCATGTAGCAATTTGCCAGTCTGTGAACTGGACTTGGAAAACAATATTGAAGTAATTCAGTATGACAGCAGAAGAGATCAAGCACACCCTCAAGTTGATGTTCTCTAGTGAGTTATGGTGAAATCATTTTAAGTGGCAAGAAGAAAATTTTTTGAGGCTTCACAGTGACAGCCTCAGTGTACCCTGCTATGTGTGAGTAATATGTTGGCGAATCATAGAAAGTGGAAGTTGACATTGGTATTCTCTGGAAGGGGCTGAGAATCTCCACTTGCAATGTCTCAAACATATGTGGGAGAGTTCAAATGACAGTTCAAGTGTTCTCAACAGACAATAAGCTAAATTCTTAATGGATAAACATAAGCCAGTGCTGTGCTAACTTTGAAAATTAAAATTAGTCATACCAACAGGTATGCCCAGCCATTTGTTTACAGTGTTTTAAAGCTGGATGATTAACACAAAAGAGAAGCAGAAAGTTACTCACCGCTAGGGTTACCCTAATGGATAGCATCGTATGTGGCTCTAGTTTTATATCTGTGAATGCAAGGTTTTACACATTGAAGAACTGTTGGTATTAAAACCACAGAGTAATAATATACGGTATTGTCTTAGTAAAGAAGATCACACAATTTTAGCTAATGGAAAACAGCACTTTAAAAGAAGAGTGTAAAACATGGACTTGTCCAGCCCCCGATTATACAAATAAAAGTTAACACAAATATTTAGTGTGACTATGTTAAAGACAAAATAAATTCTGCTAGTTAGGTTACTCCAGAAGACAGATTGTGTCCTTTTAATTCTTTCTTGGACATGACTGCATTACTTAACAGAGTGGCTGAATAAACATTTGTGTGTTAAGTTGTATAATTCAATAGGAAAAAGTGGGGTCACATGTTCACTATCTGGGGGATGACAGCCTATTGTGACACATGTTTCTTTTCATGGACACTGTAAAAATATTTCTACGAAATATTTTCTTCTGTGCATTACTGAAAAGCACAGGGAATACGCTTACGATCAGTTATATTTTAATTCATTAAAAACATGAATTCAAAATAAAGTTCCCTGAGGAGATTACTCTATTTTCTTAAGAAAATATTTTTCTCAGGAAATAAAGCTGTAGAAGAACCACATCTTATTTATGTGACTTGCTCCCGTTACTCTCCTTTGGCACAATCAACAAGCAGGAGCCTCATTCTGTTTCACTTTCAAGTGGAATTTTTTAAAGAAATACAGAAACAGTATTCTCTTACAGGCAGCGAAATAGAAAGCACAGGAAATCAGCCAGGGATTTAGCTCAGGGGCATAAGTGCCTGCCTGGCAAGCATGAGTCCGATCACCAGTGCAAAACAAAAAAAAAAAAAAAAAAAAGCACAGGAAATCAATTATTAAAATGTAAAGTGTGCTGCTTCTGTTCTGACCAATCATAACCAGTACACAGTTCATAAAAACAGTAAAATGTAGATGTGACACCATTGAAAGTTTAAGATTCAAGAATTTCATTTACTTAAGATTGCTTTAAAAAAATCCTAAAGAAAGTTCATTTCCTATTCTAAATAGTTTTTTCTAATCTCTGATGAAGTCTTCAGGTATAATCAGAAATAACACAATATAGAACTGGTTTCTTTTTAAAAACTACATTTGGAAAACAATTCTATTTGTGGGCAAAATGTTGTAAAGGAGAACTTGCCCACAAATCAACATTTAATATAATTTCAAATATTTTAAAATTGAGAAAGAACAAAAAAAAAAATTCAGTGCCAATCATGCAGTTGCAAAGTGCATGTCCTCCCAGGAATGATGATCTATAATTAGTGCCGATCATTTGAGAAAGATGAGAGCCCAGCTAGAGGAGGCAAAAGAAAAGCAGTGTGGTGATTTGCACCCAGTATTTTGATGGAGGTAAACTGTGATTAGATTCCAAGAATGAGCATGCTTTGGGATTAGGATGAGGAGGAAGAGGATGAACACCTCAGGATCCACTCTCCAGAACACAGTTTGAGTAAAAAAGCATTTTAAAAATATAGAAAATGAAGCATGCACATCAAGTTGAAATGATTATTTAAGTATTTCTTCATCCTTGTCCTCTCCTCTCTAGCTTCATTATGATTTTTCTTGCACGGGGCCAAACCAAATGTGTATCTCAGGTGAAGTCAAATAATTTACTTTTTTTTCTTGGTGCTCACTCTCAGCAGATGAGTAATGCTCAGTGGATTTCCTCGAGCGCAGAGAGAATTTATCAACATAAATTAAAGTAAACCTTATTTAGAGATTCTGCAGTACTTCATATGTCCTAAGATATTTATTTTGGTAGCTTATTCTAGCACTCTCCAAAACAACATAGGAAACATTATTTCTAGTTATTTATTGTTGTGCAACAATCATCTCAAAATTTAGTGAACTGAATAAATAATTCAGAAGAAATAAGACTCTGTGATCTGTGCGTTGGGTCTGCTCTGGTGACTAAATGTATTTTTTGCAGAGAGACAATATAATCGGCTGAGGTCATCTGCACTCTTGAGTATTTAAGTATTACAGGTGGTTTTCTTGCTTGGTGGCTTGGTACCTTGGTGCTTCTTTGTCTTTGTAGGGTATTTGATTCTCCAAATATACTCTCAAGGATTTGGCTTCTTATAAACAGTGGGTTCAGGAAAAAGATATTTGGAATTGGTTTCCAAAAAGAAGAAGGTGAAAGCCCAATTAAAAGTTGCATCTGGACCTGGCTCTCTCTTACTGGGTGAAAGTAGTCAGTGGAACCTTTTAGATCCAGGAAGACTGAAGTACAGACTTCAGTCCTTGCTTAGAAATAATGCCGCTGCAGTGCTGAAATGTACGTGAGGTGAATGATACTACAGCATTCCTGTTTGTGAATTACATCTCTAGACTCGTTCACTAGTTTTTCAAATTTCTGAACCTTACCCTGCTTTCCTCTTTATTGTTACACTACAATTCTGAGAAATGTACTCACCTTATGGTATACCTGAGGTTATAAGGTAGATGTAGCCTCAAGTCACCATGGCTAAATCTGAGTCTCTGAATCTATAATAATCAATTTTTAAACTTTTGTTAAAATCGAAGAAGAGACACTTATAAACTTCATTACTTCTGCTATGGATTTCATCTTCATATTCTTACTTTTTATTTTATCAAGTCACTTAACTACTTTTCTCCAAAACCTTGACCTCTTTATTTCCTCTATTTAATTATTTAGTCACACAGCAAGGTTCAATTTTATATCATAGTTAAAGTGAAAAGGCAGATGCTGAACGAAGTAGAATCTCCTCTCCTTTCAATATACCAGTTGAGTATATAGGAGGATGTAATCCTATTATGTTTGTGTAGAAATTTTTGAAAGAGTTGTCACCATTCATTTTCTGTACACACTGACTCTATTCTAAAGGGCTTTGTACCAAGGTCAAAAATAGTCTCTGGTAACTAAATCCAAAGGATGCTCTTTAGTCTTTATCACTTGAGAAATCTCATCTGCCTTTGACAGAATACACTATCTATTCTGACTTAAAATACACTAAAGTACCACTGCTTCTCCCTCAAAAATCTTACAATCGTCTCAGAGAAAGTTCTTTCTAAATGCAGTTAAATTTTCCCCAAAGCCTAGAGAAGAATCAGCAGACAGAATTGGTGACCTTTTTCTCTAATGTAAAGGACTAGGTTAGGTCAAATTCATTGTGTCTGCTTCCTTATCTTTTAAGAGGAATTCTTAGGATTTTTCTCCCTCTCTTAATGGAATTCTTGTGCAGGACTCTCACCAGCATGCTAGACAATTTTGAACCGTAGCTTAGTTTAAACTTGTGTTACTAATGTACTGAGGGAATAAAAATACATTTTTTTCATGAGATATTAGATAGTAGCATTCACATGTTCCTTTAATAAATGTTTATAAACTGTTGCTTTCTTAGAATATAAAATAATCTATTTGACCAGACAAAAAGCAGTACAAGATAAAATTAAATATGCTGTCATGAATGGAAGAATTAAAAATAAAAACACATGAATGATATGATCTGTTTTTCAAGAATTATTTAAAATTTAGCAATGGGAAGAAGTCCATAAGCCTTTAAAAATCCGTATCTGTGAAAAAGTGAAAAAGTCATAAGTTGATTAAGCCTGTATTTTCTTTTATGAGTGAACGAAGTCCAATTATGGTATGCTGAATTGTCTCACCTGAATCAACTTTTTGATTCAATATTTTACTGCAATCCCAGTAGGTGGAAGTGGAAATCAAAATTGAAAATTCAGTACATTTTATGGTCTGAAATAAACTGTGATTAGAAATAGCATTCTAGACACAAATTTAGAAAACAAAAAAAACAGGAGTTTGGTTGGCTAGTTATTTGAAAATGTAGAAAGATTAAAAAAAAATTAGAATCCTGGTTAATATCCAAGATTCTGAATTAGGTAAGGTCTCCTTTGAATGATGTGATGCAAAGAATAGTTTTGAGACTTCAGGGAATACCAATATCTGTATCATTACTACTATGTTTAAAGCAGTAGTAATATAATGACATATGACAACTCATTCTAAAATATTTACTTCTTGCTATATCATATCTCTAATGCTACGAAAGTGAATGTTTAATAGATAACACATTTAAACTTACGAAAAATTGATAAATCATGCAGTTGCATTACATTAAAACTTTTAAGATCATTATTTGCAGGAAACATGGCATATTTCCTATTCTATTCAAATCATAATACTTTTATCATTGTGTAGAGCCATTTCTCTGTAATGATACAAGGCCTAGAAAAATCAGTAAGTGAACAGTAATTACTAATTGAATCAGTACATTTATTTATGGAAAAGAAATCATAAATATGAAAAAATGATGTGAAATATGGGAAACACCCCTGTATGAACAGTTTTTATGTCACCTAAAGCCACTACATTAGGACTGTAATAAGAAATGACAAAAAGTATATTTCAAATATGAGTAATGATAGTTTTCCAAAAAGTGAAAGTCATCAAAACATGAAGATTGTAAACAACTTTCTAATACTTACCAATGTATTAGCATATATGACTTCCTCTATATAACATATATGATGTATGATACACATAATGCTACTGAGTTTTATGGTTATGTTTGTACTATGGATATGTTCATTTGTGCTATGGTTGGGCCTCAAATCAATGTGTGAGATAATATTTTAAAATGTAATAATATGATGTCCTCTTTGAACTATCTTATAATTTCTCTTAAATTAGAGAGCAATAAATATAGAGGTCACAATAATCAGCTTCAACAGGTTGATTAGCAAGAAATAAAAATCCAACGCAGAATAAACTTTAACCTACCTAATTTACATTTAAACTTTTCCAGTCACTTACTTAGAAATTAGCAAAGAATACACTACAGTTATTTGTTACAAGTGTCTTTAGAAAGCATTAAGTTAATAGTATTTTCAATTCAAATAGCAAATAAAATCCTTATAATTGTGTAAATCTATCAATGAAGCCTTAAGTATTTATTTATTTATTTATTTGTTTATTTATTTGTTTGTTTTAGTGCTGGGGATCGAACTCAAGAGCTTGTGCTTCCCAGGCAGGCTCTTCCTGAGCTAAATCCCCAGCACACCCCCGTTTTTTTTTGTTGTTGTTGTTGTTTCCTTTTTTTTTGTCTTTTCAATATGCAATTCAGGCTGGCCTTGGACTCACTTTGTAGCCCAGGTTGGCCTCAAACCCCCAGCAATTCTCCTACCTCCGCCTCCGGAGTGCTGGTGATATAGGAGGAAGAAACTCCCAACCTAGGAGATGTCTGCTACCAGTTTGTGTTCTTTAAAATCGAAGAATGATTTTTAGGAAAAACAGAGGGTAAGAGTGGAACATATTTTCTGAGATAATCAAAGCTGCTGTCTGAGAGAGAGAGATGGAATGGGTCCAGAGAGCCAGACAGGGTTGCCCGAAGCCTTAAACTCAACTAGTCAATACTTTTATTTTGGGTTACAGTTAAGAGTACAAAGTGTGTGTGTGTGTGCGCGCGCGTGTGCGTGTGCGTGTGTGTGTGTGTGTGACAGTTGAGAGTGTCTAAACTCAGTCCATCAGGTAGTGTTTCATAATCGAGATATTAATCTGGTTTCTGTTGTTACAAATACATGAAGCTAAAAACTTTATTTAAAAAACAGCTGTTTAGTGGAGTATTGGAGACTCTATGGTTTAAATCCAAATGTTCCTCAAAATCTGTCATGCACCCAGAGATTCTGGGGCTTTGGAAGGGAGACTGGCTCCCTGGGGTGCAGTCATCATCGCCCCCCAAGCATTGAACTAAACATGCCTTTTGTTAGCAGTCCTGTGGGGGGACGAGTGTCTGGGGCGCATGCCCCAAGCTTAGCGTTCTCTCCTGCGCTCTGCTTTTCTCTCTGCTTCCTTGCTGCTGATTCCAGCAATAAATATCCTCTTGCTAGAGCTCGCACTGTGCAATGCCTGCCTTGGAGCCTGTTGATCGACAGCCACTTTCAACATTGTTCAGTGAAATAAACATCTGTGCTTTAAATATTGGGTGTCAGGTATTCTTTCTCAACGGTGAGGAAAGTGACTAAACAGTGGCTCAAGAGCATGACACCAACACCAACATCTGCCCTGCTCCAGGAGAGATAAATGGAGGAACCTGCGCTTGTTCTCGGAGACCAAGCGGGAGGCTGGCACTTTTCACCTTTGGGGAGATTCCTTCTTCTTCCCTCATTTTATCCTTTAACTTTCAAAAATCTGCCCCATATTACTAATTGATTGGGAAATATGAATGATACTTGCAGTATTACCTTTCATGTTGTATATATGCATTACAATTTCCTTTTTCTTTCACCCATTCTATTATTTTGTTGTGTCTTGAAAGAGATGTGCCCTTCATTTTCACCAAAGTCACTCCCTTCATTTCTGTTGTCATTTCAATCTATCTCTATCTTTGGGGATTTTGTTCCATTATTTCCTTATTTTACCATGCTTCTCAAAGCTATCTCCATGGAATCCTTTATAACTAAAAAAAAAAGCTTATGATTTTCTGTCCTTTCAAACACTTTTCCCTTGCTACCATTCCAAAAATAAAGTCTCTCATAATTTCCTAGCCCATTTAACTCTTTGCTGTCCCTTAATCTTATTACTCTTTAAACATCACAGTAACAAACCCACAATGGCAAATTCCACAGCATTTCCAAAAGCCTCTTACACATCAGTGGTCAGTAGCTATTTATACAATGCCATGATTTTCTGTATTAGAGGATTAGGAGATACTTACACAGTGTTGATTGAAACTATAGTACCTCAATTCAATTCACACAATAATTCCGAGATATATATATCAGAAAAAAATTATATAATTATATATATAAATTATACATAAATATATATATTTATATATAGAAAAATTATATATGTACTTATATATGATATCTATAAGTATATATATACTTATATGATATATATCCCTTTTTACTGAATCTGAGATGAGGAATTTGGGAAATGCTACCAGAAGTCACCGTTTAGAACTAAGGGCCATGTGTGGCAGACTTGGTGTCTAGGCCATGGTATTACTGGGAGGTCATAGGAAGTTTGGGACCTAGTGAAAGGTTTTCAGTTCCCTGGGGTGTGATTTGGCAATGGACAGCAGGATCCAGCTCTTACCTTTTCCGCTGTATGATGGGATGAAATGACCAAAAGAGTGAGGTAATGAAAAGGAATGATGACTACTAAGGTAAGATAGGATAAAGTAGGAATTGTACACAATAGAGTACCAATCTGCCAGATAGTAGGATAAACTTGACTTACTTGTAGGAAAGTGGATGCACTTGGAGAATATAATATTAAATGACATAATTGTAAAGAAATGAAGAAATTGAAGGAAGAGAGGAGAGAGGCAAAGGAAAGGAGATGAGAGGTGACTGACATTGGCTATGCGCATGCACCAACTGCTCAGAAGGCCTGTAATCATTATGAACTGCAAATATGCATTAAGAAAATGAAAACAAGTACAAATGAGTATGATTCTAAGACATTGCATACTCCACATGAGTCTTTTCACCTCACATGATGGTTTCATAGAAATATAACATTGTTGGGTTTAAGCATAAAACACAAACTTTAGTATTTCACAGATGAAATATTAAAAATATAAATAGTTCTTTTATCTATGTTATCGGGAAAGAATTAGCTGCTAGAAAATTTTTATATAGAATAAATGTATCAGATTCTATAGTTTTATAAGTATAAAAAGTCCACATCTATTTCTGAGAAACCAGGAATTATTAAAATTGTAAAATACATGTATATCTTTCAATATGGCATCCTGAATAATGAAAATCAGTATTAATGAATAAAAGAAAGTGTATATAAAAGTGTAAGAATTTTATTCTAGTAGTATCTCTGAGTAGTAAAATGTATAGAATTCTTGTCACCAATAAGAAAAGGACAAAATGTGGACACCATAGAAGTGTGAAACATAGAAAATTACAAAACTTTAAAGACACTGTACAGTCTTGCTTAGTTGAGAGCATTTTTAAAGCAATTTTTAGATTAAATAAATGAAAATTGGAATAAAAGCTGTATGCTTTTCCCGTCGCTTTTCTGTTTGTAGCTGCATGCTAAGTATGACTGTTAATTTTGCGTGTCAGCTTGACTGGTCCAGCATGTTCTTAGATATTTGGTCAGGAATTATTCCTGATGTTTCCAGGAGAGATTAACAAAAGCTCTTTGCTCTTCTAGTGTGATAGGCATCAATCAGATGAAGGCTTGAATAGAACAAAAAGCCTGTCTCTCCCACAAGTAAGAATGAAATCCACCTGCTGTCTGGCCTTTGCGTTTGAAGAACAAATCTTTCCTCCTTTTGAACTGGAGCTGAAATATCAGTTCATTCTGGGTCTCCGGTTTACCAGCATTGGCATTGGGACTGTACCATCAAGTATTCTGAATGTCCAACCTCCTGAACTAATCTATCTTCCAATATTCCTGTCTGTCTCTACCTCTACTTCTCTGTCTATTATCTATCTATCTATCTATCTATCTATCTATCATCTATCACCTATCTATCCATCCATCCATCCATCCACCCATCCATATATACATTTACAGGCACAAATGCCTAATGATTCTTTTTCTCTGCAGAGACATGTAAAAAGGCAGACATATTTAGAATCCACCCAAGGGTCAGTATGTCTTTTATGTTAACTTTTACTTTCTGAAAGTTTTAGTGTTACTAAACTCAGTGACAGAAGCAAAAAAAAATATTTTTGGGAAATATTAATGAAAATATTCTCTAATTATATTCAGAAAATACTTATTCAGGAGAACAGAAATTAAATGGAGTGTTTCCATAGAAGTAATTTAGCGTAATATGTTACGTGCATGTTAGGGACTGATAAAGTGAAAAAGATCACTCTTGTAGAAGATGTAAAAGGCGAGAGATGAGAAAAAGAATTTGTATCTCTGAAAAACCTTGGAAACTGAAGTAGGGACCCATGAAGCCGAGGCTCAGCGCTTCCAGGGGAAGGGTGACTGCAACTTGTGGGCTCTGGGAGGGAAGCACAGGACGTGAAGCTGGTCCCGAAGAGCTAAAAGAAGTCACAAATGGCAAACTGCCCTGCTCCTCCTAATCTACACCGATTTCCGGGGAAAAGCTACGGAGAACATCGTGCATATTGAACAGATCCCATCCTTTTCCATCCTCCTGTCTCCCAATCCCCTGCTGGTCCTCACTGTTAGTAAAGCCCATTAGAAAGCCAGGAAGAGAGGAAGGCAGTATCTTGCTGAGATGTAGTTTTAACATTATTACATAAAGCCGAGAAAGATGTTCCTCATGTGGAATTGAAACAAAAAAGCTTGAAAAATATCATCATATTTTGTTGATTCAATGATTAGACTGTAAAATACACTGCTAAAATTAATAATTGATTTAAAAAAGAATTGAGAAAGCCACAACAGACATAAAACTGAAAACTGTATTTTCAGAAATGATTCCTTTGTCTACATAGGCTACCTATGAACGGATATGGTTTTCTGGTTTGGAACTTTAAAGTGAAGACACTTCAAAACACTTTTTAATTATTTTTTCTTTTTATGTTTTGACACATGGCTATCATTCTGAATAATGTAATATATTTTAATGGAAGTCATGGTCAATACTTCTGATATCTGCATCATAGAGAATTAGAATATTGTCTCTCTTTAAAGTTTAACTCATATGCATTATATAAATATATAGGAAAGGTTAAAGTGATATTTTTTACTTTTAAAATTTATGTTATATATTGAAAACCAAAACTTCCTTTATGGATGTCAAAGTCAACACATTTCCAGTAGTATAAAACAAGAGCTGATCAGTTTACTTTTGTCATCAAGACAAATTATACATGGAATGCAGGAAATGTTGGAAAATAATTTGGGTCTGGAACTTTTGAAAGCATTTGTATTAAAAATTTTACTCATTTGATGAAAAAACTGAGCCCTAGCACATATTGTATCCCACAGTTTAGCTTTTAATTTGATATAGTATATTCAAGTTGCATTGATTAGCAACATTCATGTTGCAACATTTTGCAGGTGTACTTTGTCAGATTTACAGGTTTATGGTGTAAGACTCACTTTGTTCTATTACAAATGAATCTACCTTATGAATGTCCTCCTGGAACAGAACTAACTCCTTCATAAGTCAAGGACTCAGTGCAGCTAAAAATTAAATGGGATTCCAAACTACCAAATATATTTTCATTGTCTTGATACTCAATAAACTACATTTCTAAGTAAATGGAGAAAATACACAAAACATTAATTTTATTTATGAAACAGAATATCCTATGACTTTGCTAATCTGAATATTCTCTATTAATTGTTAAAATCCAGCATTCCCTAGCTATTACATGGTATAATGCCTGAGACAACTACTCCATAAAACAAAATCTTGGAAAGAGCAATTTCTTATTTATCTTGTCATAAATGTTTCTTGTTTGAAACCGTGCCTGAATAGGGTCATAGCTCTATATATTTATTCATAAGTATATTTATATGTATATATTAATGAATAAATATGTATGCATAGGAGAATGCCTGTGCATACATAAATGAATAAATAAAACTGAATGTACTAACATTTTATGAAATATGTGTGAAAGAACATAGAATGCACACTTGATATTTTACTATTTGTAGAAATGGTGAATATACTCTTTATAAATCACAGACTACTCAAATTTATGTTATCTTTTCATTCGTACAGTCCATAGCTATGATATCATGAGCTTTGCTTTGGCATCAAGGGCTTTTGGCACCTCATTTTGCATCACTTCTCATCACACATCTGATTTGTGTGCAGTTGTATTGAACTCCCTTGTAGGTTATGTCCCATTTTAAAAGTGCTGAGCTGAATTGTAATGGCCATTTGAATGTGATATTCTGGAACATTGTAAGGTTAGTCAAACTTTAGTTTATTGCAATATGTATTTATCGGGCTTCTAGTAGGTATCTGGAATTATTCTAGGTGTATAAAATACAAAGTTAAAAATGAACTTGCTTTTCTAAAACCCTATAAAGAAAATAGAATGAGAAGATATTTTTTGCAGAGATACTAGGGCCATGAAAGGGAAGGAAAACAAAATTAAACTATCTTTAACTGTGTATTAATCTAAATAAATATAATTCAAACAAAATATGTCTATTTATATCCACAGTGGTCCTCTGGGCCAGGAGAATGAGCTCCTAGAAACAGATACCGCTCATAGTTTATGCATTTAAAGAACACTACTGAGAAAAAAAAAAAAAAAGAACACTACTGAGGCGTAAGTAACATTTAACTGAAAATGCGAATTGCTGACTTTTTCAATTATAAAAAGAGATTTAATCCTGTGTTTACTTGTTTAGTTTTTATTTGAGACATGCTTTAGTCTGGAATCCAGACTTACTGACCTTCAATACAATATTTTTCAAGAATAATTATGTTAAGAAAGATATCACATTCAGACTAACCTTGTGTCTTACGTGTGGCAGAGAGCTCTAACTGGGTCTTGTAGGTTGCCACATATGACAAACACTCCTAAAGTGCTGTCTGCTTATGCTTTATTATTATCATTTCAGTTTCCCACGTCTGTTTCTGAATCTCCTCTTTTGTTGCCCATTTTGAATCTCAAAGTTTAGATATTTTCCCTCCACTTGTAACCCCTAGGAGTTTCTGCCCTTTTGTTGTTGTTGTTTGGTTTTTTTTTTT